>APFE031420316.1:108990-137727 GCA_000404065.3 Pinus taeda | reverse complement strand
CCATTGCTACCAATGGGTTTCCTTCCAGTCGGCAACTCCACCAGATTCCAAGCCTCATTTTTGTGCAAAGATGCCATTTCATCAACCATGGCCTCTTTCCAGAGTTTTCCATCCTCTGAATCCACTGCTTGCTTCACAGTTCTGGGATCATCATCAGTAACAGACAAAGCAAAATTTGAACGGAAAGCAGATGGACTATACCTTTCTGGCTGCATTCTTTCTCGAGCTGATCTTCTCACAGCCGGAGTTTGTGGCTCTTCATCTTCTGATTCCTCCTCTGCTACAGAGTCTGATTCTTCCTCCTTTAGTTCAAACTCTATATTCACAGGTTCTTTTGGTTGGACTTCATGTTTAATAACATCTGTCACCTCTCTGAACACCACATCTCGACTGTACACAACCTTCCTTGTTACTGGGTTCCAAAGCTTATAACCCTTTAAACCATCCTTATACCCAATAAAGATGCACTTTTCAGATTTACTATCCAACTTGGTTCGTTTCTCCTTTGGAACATGTACATATGCATCACATCCAAATACCCTCAGATGTGAAAGAGAGGGTTTCTTACGAGTCCATACTTCTTGTGGAGTCTTATCCTCCAACGCTGATGAAGGTGACCTGTTGACCAAGTAACATCCAGTATCCACTGCCTCTGCCCAGAATTCCTGTCCTAACCCGGCACCACTGAGCATGCTTCTTGCCCTTTCCATCAACGTCTTGTTCATTCTTCTGCGACTCCATTTTGCTGAGGTGTATATGGAGTAGTCTTCTGCCATGTTATACCACACTTCTTACAAAATTCTTCAAATTCCTTTACTGCAAAACTCTCCACCTTTATCTGTCCTCAGCGTCTTTATCTTCTTCTCTGTCTGGTTTTCCACCAGAGCCTTAAATTCTTTAAACCTGTCAAAGACTTCAGATTTCTTCTTAAGGAAATATATCCATGTATTCCTTGAAAAGTCATCTATAAATGATACATAGTACACAGAATTTACCAGTGATGGAACCTTCACAGGTCCAAACACATCACTATGCACAAGCTCTAATATCTGCTTCACCCTCTTACCACCAAAGGGGAAACTCACCCAATTCTGCTTACCATATACACAATTTTCATAGAAATCAAAATCCAGAGAACTATTACTTATACCTTATACCATACCTTTACCATGAAGTATTCGAAGGCCCTTCTCTCCAATATGTCCAAGCCTTTGATGCCACAACATGGTCTTCTATCCAGAGACCACTAGATTTTTTGCTCCATTTTCAGGAACCATAGAACTATCGCACCCGTCAACAACAATGCTACCTTGCAGCTTGTACAGAGTTCAATCCGAACTCCCCGCATCAATACCAGTGCTCCTCGAACCATCTTGCAGGTATCCTTCTCGAACACTGTCTTTACACCTGCATCATCCAACTTTCTTACAAAAATCAAATTTTTGGCCAACGCAGGAATATGCAGAACACCCAGAAGGGTTCTAACCCTTCCACCTTGCAACTTCAACTTTACTTTCCGCGACCAATGATTCTAGCCTTCCTATCATCTCCTAAGAAGACATCACCACCATCGTATTTATCATACTCGCAGAACCACTCTCTATGGGGAGTGAAGTGAAAGGATGCACCTGAGTCAATCAACCATGCCTCATGATCTACATGTGTACTTGAAGAAGCCAAGTACACATCCCCACCTTCATCTGAGGTGGTCTTCGCCTCTGCAGAAGGAGCATCATCAGATCCCTTTCCTTTATCAGGAGCTTTAGATTTACACTCCCTTCTGAAGTGCCCTTCCTTACCGCATTTCCAACACACCACCTTTATAGGTTTTCCTAGAGATTTAGATCTCCCTCTAGATTTAGATCTCCCACTCGATGACTCAGTTTTGTTTCTGTTCTGGGACCGTCCTCGTACAAACAAGACATCACCATTCTAGCTGTCCATATTTTTTCGTCTCATCTCCTCCATCAGTAAGGCTGAGACTATTTCATCAAACTGCAGAGAAGCTGCATTTCTACTTATTGCAATAACCAGACTATCCCACGAATCTGGTAGAGAACACAACAAACTGATGCACTTATCTTCATATGAAATTTTAATATCAACAGATGACAACTGACTTACCACAGTATTAAATGCATACAGATGCTCTGTCACCAAGTCTCCATCTTTCATCCTCAGGTTATACAACTTTTTCCGCAGGAATAGTTTATTCACCAGAGACTTAGATTGGTAAAAAGTCCCTAACTTATCCCACAAAGCCTTCGTCGTAGCTTCCCCTAATACATTCAGCAATACTGAATCTGAGACACACAATGGTATTGTGCTCTTTGCCTTCCGATCTAGCTTCTTTCATTCTTCATCAGTCACTCCCGTTGGTTTAGTACCCAGATCTACCGCGATCCACTAATCTGTATCCACCAACAGATCCTCCATCTTGAGTTTCCACAACTCAAAACTATGACCATTGAAATTCTCAATCTCTATCTTTCTGTTGTTCGCCATCTTCTTTCACCACTAGAATCGATCTCACAGATCTCCCACTGAACAAGGTCTACCACAGGCCCGAGTGAAACCCCTCAGCAACAAAGGCGTCCCCTTGAAGCCAAAATAGCTCTGATACCAAATGTAGGTTTTAACCCCATACATAAATTACCTGCATACAAATTCTAAATCACAGGAAAAATAAAATGCGAGAGCATAACACATAAAACATGTATACACAGAGATGTCCCATTGGATCCCAAAACCGAGACTACTAGCTTGATTTTTCATTATGTTCCTTTCAATGTTACAATACATATTTATACAAGCCAAAACATCCAATACCATGGACCGAAAACCATCGTGTCCAAAACCATCGACCAAAAACCATCACGTCCAAAACAACATGTGCACAAATCATGCACAAAAACCATAGGTGGGTCCACCCAACCTAACATAGCGTCCAAAACCAGCGCCCCAAACCCCATAAAGTGGGGTTATGGGTACCCCTCAAACCCCCTTGTTAACTATGTGGAAAGAATATAACACAACCCAACAATTACGCACCATAGCGAGGCATCGCCAATCTAATAATGGGTTGTGCCACCATCCACTGACTCACCATTGATGCAACCACCTGTAGAATACCATGCGAATGGATGTTTGACACAAGGTTATTTAAACTCCCCCATATTCAAGGTGCTTGGAGAGGAATGCAAGGTAGGTTCTTGCACCTACAACCACATGTCCTAGATCATATCCCATTCATTCCTTTGGGGAATGCATTCACTCAGTTCAACACCCCCATGGGTGAGGCCTCTTTTGAGGCCATGATATTTCTAAATTATTCTACAATGGCATCCGGAGGAAGTGGGGTCCAAACTTGTATGAATTCCTGAGTCTGGTACCCACTACTCCTATTTGCATCCTTGTCTGCAGCTTTGATGCCCTCCTGTCCTATGTTTTCAGTGATTACATATTCAAAGGAGTAGTGTCTTAACAAGAGTTTCTCACCGATGGTCTCCAATCACCAACTCTTGATCAATTTTTTTGGGGGAGATCCATTGATTAGTTTTTTCAATATAGATATTATGATTTCATAATCATCTATAACCTACAGATTTGTCATTCCTTGATCTTCTACCATCTATAATCGTTTCTCTAGTTCCAAGAATACAACCACATTATTAGTGATGCTACCACATGAGGATGTATATAACTTTACTACCTTTCCCCTACCATTGTGAATTACTTCCCCAAGTTTTTTCAGTCCCATGTTTCCCTTGGAGTTGCCATCGAAGTTGAGTTCATGAAATCCCCATGGAGGTCAAAGGAAAATGTCAGGTGATTGATCCCGCATAAGCTGGATTGTTACCAACCCTAAAGTAATGGAATCTTGAGATATTTCTAATGCTATCAAGATTTCTTGTTCTCTTACTTCCATGTTCCAATCCTATTTTGACCAGTGGCCTATAGAAATTGTCTCTTTGATATTTCACTTTACCATTAGCCACAATTGGTCAATCTGTATGCTTTTTGAGAGGAAAAATGCTCGGTTCCTTTCCTTCCATATGTTCCAAAGGACAAAACCATGGAAAAGGCACCACACCCTATTGATGATGGGGTTTTTGAAGAGTGCCCATCGCCACATCTCAAGTGATTCAATCAAGCTATTCGCTGACCTCTCACATTCCCACAATATAGATGTAACCCAATTCGATATATCGCGGGCTTTGGAGCAGAAGTTCAATAGATGATGAACTGTTTCCTCTTCTATAGTACATAGAGGGCACCAAGACAAACCACATATTCCTTCCTGATTTTATCCCATGTAAGAATCTTTTTGTGCCTAGTTAGCCAAAGAAACAATGATACCTTTGGCCATAGTTTTGAATACTAGATCTGGTTCGATAAAGAGGGGAAAATTTTGATTACCTGAAATAAATAGGATTGAATAAGATTCTTTAAGAGAAGAAATACATTTTGGTTGATGACCCCAATGTAGTTTTTTATGTTCCCCGTTGTTGAGGATGGGTCGTATTTAGAGGAAAGGGCATCCCAATGTAGGGGTAGATCTCACGCTGCCTAATGTTATGAACATATCCATTCCCTCTATTTTGCAGATGGGTTGGAGGTATCTCAAAAGAATTTTAAATTTGTTGCTCCTAATTTACTGATGAATGCTTGGATCTTACTAAGACTATCCTCTTAGCTTAATCTCAGGTATTGCATCCATGATGTGTTCTAGAATTTAGACTTAAATCCATTTTTGATTTCCTAGAAACCATGTTCCTGAATTAGTGTCCAATTTTATTTTTCTCGATTCCGAATGGAAGTTCTATTTAGAAGGTTGTGATAATCCATCAGAGGGTTCTTCCAACTCCTTGTGCTGTATTTACTTGACCATAACCTCTTTCAGGTCTCTTGACCACCTTGCAGCCACCTCGACCAAACTTTGGCCCCAAGAACCAACGACAATGCTTTAGGATCCTTGAGCCCTAGACCATCATGGATCTTTGATTTTCATAATTTATCCCATGTTACAAGAGCCCACTTATGCCCAATCTATGAGCCTAACTAGATGAATTTTTGAAACTATGTTTTTAGATATTTATAGACACTTCAAGGGCAGGGAGGTTCAAGAGATGATATATCGGGAGGGCTTGAAGAACAACTTTTAAAAGGACAAGTCGTCCTAGGGTGTTCAAGATTCCAAAGGTCTAGCTCCATAGTTTATGATCAATGAAGGCTAGTATGTCTTTCTAATGTAATACCTTTAGGGAATTTAGAACCAAAGGGACCGTGAGGTACGTGCTAGGGAGTGTGCTTATTCTGAAGCTAAGGGTTTGGTCCAGGTGTGACTGTTGAAGAAGAATATGTCTGATTTATAGCCATTGATCAGAGTGCCTAATGCCTGCTGAAAGTCTTCTAGGATGGAGAAAAATTTCCTTGACTCCTTCATATTTGGTTTACCAAATAACATGTTGTCATCCACGAATTATTGATGGGTGATTGAAGGGGCATATTAGGATATTTTTAATCCATGGAGAAATCGTGAGTCCATCATAGCCTTTATGAGTCTACTCAATCCTTCAACAACTATGATGAAGAGAAACGGGGATATAGGGTCCCCCTGTCATAGACCTCAGGAGCCTCAAAATGTGTGAGAGGGAACCCCAGTAACTAGGATGGAGTAAAAGGGGGTTAAAATCATAGATTTTGTCTACATTCTCCAAGTTAGGGAGAAAACGAAATCTTCAAGGATCGACAAGAGATAATTCCAATTCAGACGATCGTATGCTTTAGAAAGATCAATTTTGATTAAAATACCTATAGTTTTGGAGGATGATAGAGAGTGACATGCCTCAACCACTAGTATGTCGTCTAGGATCTTCTGACCTTCCACAAAACTTGATGTATCTAGCCCGATTATCTCTTTCACAAGGGTGTTTAACCTCCGAATGGTAAAACCAAAAAGAATTTTATATATCACATTGCAAAGGGCGATTGGACGAAAGCCACTAGTGTCTACTATTGCACCTTTCATTGGAAAGAGAGTGAGAAAAGTTCCATTCATCCCTAACCACTCACTAAAATGTGGATTTCCTTACCCAAGAAATGCCACCTATTTTGTAGAATTTAGAGTTGAATCCATCAGAACTTGGGGCTTCATTCACAAGAGGAGATCTAACTACTTCTTCCACATCTTCATACGAGATCTCCCTCATGAGAGCATTATTATGGTCTTCCAAAATGTTTTTTGGCATACACCAACTGATTTTGGAGATGGAGTCACTTCTATCCACCTATGATTCTATGAACAAGGATTGAAAATGCCCGATAAACTCTTCTATGATGTCCTCGTGCTACACCAGTCGTTGACAATCTAATTCGTTTAAGGAGAAGATCTAATTAACCTGTCTATGCTTCAACATGGTTCTATGAAAGAGTTTTGTATTGCAATCTCCCTCTTTAAGCCCCTGAATTCTTGACCTTTGTCTCCACAATATTTCCTCTTGCTTTTGGCATTGTTGTAATTCATTTAGAACTTCTCCCTCTTCCTCAACCAATTCCTCAGTTCTCCCTTCTAGGATGATTCTTTGTTGGATTTTCTTCATTTCTTCTTCCAACCTTTGCATGTCCTAGTGAATGTTCCTAAAGTATGTTCTATTGCATTCTTTTATTTTCCTTTTCAACTCCTTCAACTTCAGTTGAAGGGTTTCCATTGAGTTATGGAATGTTACTCTTACTTCTTTCCAGCATGCTTCTAGCTTGATGAGGAAGTTCGACTTCTCAAACCAAAAGGAATCAAAGCAGAATGGATGATTACATGGAGCCATCCTCAGATCTATTGCAAGGCTTATTGGCCAATGATATGATCCGAGTTAGGGGAGGATTGTGGATTGGAGGTAAATATCCTACTAGAGGTTGTCATCAAAAATGAGAAAGTTATCCAATCACAATGATATCTAGTTTTTCCCTCCTAGTGTGTTATTATATGTGTAGGAGCCATTCACAAACTCAATATATTCAAATTCTAAGGCTTGGATGGTCTCTTGGAAGGATGTTGAGATTGGGGCCAGCCTTTTGATACCTCCATTCTTCTCACCCAAGCCCTTGACCATATTGAAATCCCCTACCAGGATCCAACCCTAAAAGGTCTTTTAGATACCTCAGATTCCTTAAAAAACCATTGTTTGCCCCTGAAAATGTATGGCCATAACCTCACATGACCTACACTTTGTCAGTAGAGCCGATACACTCAAACTGTCCGAAGATAGTGTTAGAGGAGGTGATCCGATTATGGAAGGAGATAGATATGGGATCCCGGAGGATTCCCATCCCACCTACACAAACCCTTGCATCCACTGCCATGAATTCTTTCATCACCTAGCTTCTACATGTAATATCACTAAGCTTCTCCATTGTTACTTTGCTTTCTTCGAGGTCTATAATATCTAGTTTCTCTTTTTGAATCCGTTCTTTTAGGTACCTCAGGTTTCCCTTGGATTTGATGCCTCTTATATTCCAAGATACCAACTTCATTGTGGAGGGGATGGGAGATTGCATTTGTAGTAATCCTTTAAGACAATGGTCTTTGCTAAGTTAACTAAGATCACCCTTGCCTCTCGATTCACTTCACTAGTGGGTCTCCTACCCTTTCTTCTTGTACTCGAGCTAGTTTCCATCCTCTTACCAGGAATTTCCCCTTCTCGTGTGGTGAGCGCCATCTGATGGGGTGGTTCTGTTGATGGTTGTTGATGGTACCATTCTCTATAGAATGATGAAATTGGTGCAATTGGTCCTAAGGAATTTCAGCTGATCCATGTTTGGCCCAATTATGCCAATAAGCAACCATTACCATCTGTTGGAGTTTAGTTGTTCCAATTTGACATCATGTTCCATAGCTTTTCGAACTTAGACGAGGAATTGCTAAATTTATTTTCCTACTGGCTACACATCCAATGGCTTGTGTTTGCTAGGCTACTTATTCTTAGGGATTTTTAGATCCATCTCTACTTCCATAGCTACTTGGGACAAAGGTGTGGCAATGGGCATTTACTATTGATTGATCTCATTCACCTCTTCGGAGAGGGAAAAATTATTGGAGGGGTATCTAGAGGCCACCAGAGGAAGCACAGGAAGAGCTGGAGGAGGACCAGATGAGGCTTGGGGAGGAGTGACTTTGTTGGATTGAGGACACCACCTTGACAATTCTTGAAAGCCATCTAAATATGACTTTTGGGAAGGGGTAGTAGCCTACTGAGGGAAATCCTAGAACAAGTATCCATACACATGGAAAACCCTGCATTTAAAGGGAACATGTTCATATTCTAACAATTTGCAATAATGATCTGGGTTCAGGTGTGACCAAGGACCCTTCCAAGACCTTTGACTTTCGTGATGTGTTAAATTTCATTTTTAAAAGAAAATGAATGGACACATCTAGATGTTGTAAAGAAGAGGAACATGACAATCATCAGCACATGAAAACATAAGATGTTGATAATGGAGTTCATCTAGGAGGGACTACATCTTCGGGCCTCAGTGTCAAGATGGTGTAGGCCAATGCATTAAGTGTTGTCAATAGTGGTGATGTACATAAGAGGTGATTTCGCTATCATACAAGGAAAATTCCCTTATGCAAGAGTGGAGCTAAGAGATGCTCCACTGCAGGAACTCCCATTCAAAAAGACTCCTATCAGTATGACATAAAACTCATGCATGATGAAAATGAGCATCCTCCCAACATGGAACAAAAGGGATCTCAATGCAAACATACATGGTCACACATGAGTATCCCAACAACATACAACAAAGGGATCTCAAACACAACATGACTAATCATGACAAAAAGTACATCCCACAAATGATTTTGCATCACATCAAGTAGGAATCATGAAGCAAGTAAGAAAATAATATCCCACATCAAACATTAAATAGGGATCTGTGCAGCACAATGCATAGCAAAATAAGTACATGAACACACTGCATGTACCTCACATCTAGGGGGAATCTAAAGAAAATGATGTCAAAGTACTGAAGTTGGTTGTACCAACATGTGGATGGTACGGCCAACATGTGGCTCTTTGATGGCCACATCTGTCACAATGACTGCAATAGATCTTCTTCCTCTAGATCTATTTAACCTATTTCTTTACTTGTTGTTGAGATTTTCTTTCACGCCTCTGTTGGGTTGTGTTATATTCTTTCCATGACTAGCCTACATAGTGAACATGGGGGTTAGAGGGGAGGTGGAGTGCCCACTTCGTTGCACTGAGTGTGTGGTGGGGTGATCATAGGGGGTTTGAGGGGGTGGGTAGCCCCCCTCTACAGGGTCAGGGGTAGTGCCCCGATAAATTTTATTTTGGACCCTATATTAGGTTTGGTGGACTTACCTATGGTTTTGGACACAATGGTTTTTGGTCCATGGTTTTGGACGCGATGGTTTTCGGTCCGTGGTATTGGATGCTTCGGAAAGTATAAATATGTATTGTAACATTGAAAGGAACATAATGAAAACTTAATTTGGTAGTCCCGGTTTTGGGATCTAGGGGAAATTTCTGTGTATATGTGCCTTATGTGTTATGCTCTCACATTGTTTATTTTCTATTCTTAGAATTCGTATGCAGGTAATTTATGTACGGGGTTAAAACCTACAACTTCTTCTTTGTTTTTGCTACTATTCTTCTGCAACACTTAGAAAATGTATGGTTATGTAATCCACAAAGGGTACATGTCTTTTGATGCCATGTTTGATGTTCATCATTGTCAACATGATTATAATCGAAATGAACATTCGAATATTGAAACAGGTTATACCTTTCCTTGTCATCTCCGGTGTTATTATGGTGATAAGTGTTTGACTCAACTGCTTTCCTACAATGGCCACTGCCATTGGATGATGGGGATGTGTTTCCATCATTATTTTTCCTTAATGATTTTCATGATTTCTTCAAAGAATCTGACACCTTCGAGCATTCTCCTTTAGTGTATCTCGAGCCTGCAAATTGTGGTCTCTACACCATATCCAATGGTTGAGTTATGCCTTAGTCATTAACACCAAGTCCTTTCTCCTCCTCGTACTTCATCCTAGTAAGGAGCCTCATTTTTGTCCCTGTAATGGGGATCTCCACATCTCCAACAAAAATCATACTATGTGACGATGAAACTGAAAGGAAATCAACGTCTTTTACCTCCTCTGTCGACTTGGAAAGGACTAATGAGGGCTTCTCATCATCTGTTGTTGGTGGTTCGCTATTTGTCTTGGTGCGTTCCCCAACTTCTTTCCTGACATACCTAAATCCTGTTCGACATGAGAGTTCTTCTACTTTGATGGGGTTGACAACACCTTAGCCATTAATGCCCAAGTCTTTTCCTTCATACCCCATTTTCTTCAACAGTTTGGATCTAATTCTTATGGTATGATTTTCAAAAACATCGAAATCATAATCATGATACATACATGAATTCAGAGAACTACATTTTACCTCACATGGGTCATGTTGCAGCTTTCCTAAGGCCTCGTCACTTGCTTGCAGCTATCGTAGAAAACTATGTTTCTCCTCTTTCTCTTTATGTAGACACATCTTCAATTCAACATTCTCTATTTGAAGATTGTGGTTATTGCACTTTAGTTCTTCTAGGGCCTCTTTGGTGGCTCACAACTGATGCTACAATCAGTACTTTTCCTCTGTCTCTCTCTGTAGAGTTTCATACATTAATTCCACCCTTTTGGAAATTTTGAGCAGGTTTTCACACATTGATTTTTCATCCTCTATCACTACATGTTCCATTGTTCATGCTTGAAATTCACATCCATGCAAATTCCGCTCTGACACCACTTGATCCAGGTTCGGGTGTGACCAAGGACCCTTCCAAGAACATTTACTTTCGTGATGTGTTAAATTTCATTTTTAAAAGAACATGAATGAATACATCTGGATGTTGTAAAGAAGAGGAACATGACAATCATCAACACATGAAAACATAAGTCGTTGATAACAGAGTTCGTCCAGGAGGTACTACGTTTCCAGGCCCTAGTGTCAACATGGTGTACGCCACTGCATTAAGTGTTGTCAATAGTGATGATGTACATAAGAGGTGATGTCTCTATCATACAAGAAAAATGTGCTCACGCAGGAGTGGCGTCAAGATATGTTTCACTGCAGGAACTCTCATTCAAAAGGACTCCTATTAGTATGGCATAAAACTCATGCACGATGAAAAAGAGCATCCCACCAACATGGCATAAAAGGGATCTCAATGCAAACATACATGGCAACACATGAGTATCCCAACAACATACAACAAAGGGATCTTAAAGACAACATGACGAATCATGACAACAAGTACATCCCACAAATGAGTCTGCATCATATCAAGCAGGAATCATGAAGCAAGTCAGAAAACAAGATCCCACATCAAACATCAAATTAGGATATATGCACTACAAAGAATAGTAAAATAAGTACATGAACATATTGCATGTACCTCACATCTAGGCGGCATCTGAAGAAAAGGATGTCAAACTACTGAAGTTGGTTGTACCATCAACCTCTTTGCGTCAAATCTCATGGAATGGTTGCTTGCATGCTAAATGGTGACACTTGCACTCCACTTAGAAAAGTGGTCAGAAAATGAAATGATCAAATGGAAAATCTAAATGCACCATCATATTTGTGGCATCGAATAATGCAAAATCGACTGTGGAATTTCTGAATTCTAAGAAAGTGGAAATCTCGGGCTTAAGGAATCTTTTAAATTCCCCCAATATTCCTCAAAGAATCCCTCCTCCGGGTCCTCTACAAATATTATGCTCAAATCAAGAAACTGACTTCGCCATCGAGTTGATGTCATTGAAAGGTGTAAGATCGACATAAAGTTTGTCCAATTTGGACACTACAAAAATTTCACCCTCCTAGAAATTTCATTCAATCATTGTTCGCTGAAATAAATTAATTAACAAATATCACCTCGAATTTTATTCCGACTCCTGGTTCCTCCATCCCCTGAGACACTAGGCAAATGTTGGGTTTATATATAAGTTTACTCGGTAGATTTACTAACCAAGTCAGTTTGGTGGATTGGTATATAGGAGAATTTGGTTGAGGAGGGGTCGGGTGGTCAATCCTCGCCCCTCTCGTTTTAAAACATTACAGGTTTTTTTTTAATCTGCATATGTTTCGGGGGTCGGGTCTGCATTGGCCAGCCTAGCCCTTACCTCCCTAATTCATTTCAGCCACGGTTTGAAACATTGGATCATTAATGCTTGGGAGCATTAATTCGGGTGCTCGTTGTTTGGTGTTTGGGTGTCTGAGGGTGCCCGAGAGGTGGGCTAGCCACACTGGCCAGGTGGGTTCGAGCCCTCCCACCCTCTGTCTATCATATGGTAAATGTGGTGGTGCGTGGGCCGGGTCCATCGGAGGTGGCCCGCCCGTTTCCTGAGTATTGATTTTAATGTGGTGTTTGATTGGAGGGTCTGGTGGGGTGATGGTTGCTGACCCAATTAATAAATAATTTTTGTTAAAGCGATTGGGGTTCGACGGTGGTGACGGGGGTCATGGCCAGCCACCTTTTTTTATATTTTTTATTTAAAAAAAAAGTAGTCATTTTTAAAGTTTTCAAAAATAAGGGATATTGGGCATTTTAACGAGGCCACAGTTTTTCCTATCTCTAGGAGCCAGATTCCATGCTTAAGACTCAGTCAATTTATAGGACACCTAAACCTAGCCCACAACCCAACTTTGACCATAAGTTTGACTTGCTCGTTCTCCCTCATATGGGCTCGGATTAACGGATCGTTCATACCGCTACGATTAGAACGACAAGATCTATGCTTTGGTCCTCATTCGAAATCATTATGATAATTTTGATTTTCAAGCTCTCATAAGCCCTCTTTATGCTCTGTGTGTCTATGGAGCCACTTGGATAGAACAAAATCTTGTCCTCGTATTCAATTTCCACTTACTCTAGAAGGGTTTGGGATATATTCATGTAGACATAGATGAGGGCATAGGAGGAGAACCAACGATGCCTGGAGATCTCTGAGACTTGGATAAAGTCCCTAATAGAGTTTCTTATCAACTATAGAATATCCATTTCCCAAGAGTATTCTAGCGGGGAGTATAGTCGAAGCCAAATGTGGGTTGCAAGGAATGATTCCCTCTCTGGATTGTAACAAGGTTCCTAGTGTCTCATGAAGAAGACTACATTTTTCATGAAATAGGGCCCATTGTCCAAGATACATTTTTGATCCTCTAAATCTTTAAAAATCACTCTAAAAAAATCGTTTCCTTGGAGGCAAAGGTGAAATAGTCCTTTTGGCTACCATTTTAGTTGGGTCCATCTAAAAATTTCAGATTTCTTGGGCCAAATGCCAATTAATTTACAAATTATGGCACGATCCTACATAAATTGTCATGATTACTCCTGACGGTGGCTAGGTATGACCACTTTGTGTTTTCTTACAACTTTGGGCAGAGACCTACCTCATATTCGAGATTTCAATTGTGCTCCTAGAACAAGTGACCCTAGTGGGTTTCTTTGGTGTTGGCCTAAACTAAACGAATTTATGAAAGGATGTTGCGAGCCTGTCAAAACTGATATGAATGAGGGAGTCAACCCCCCTCCCTCATGAGGGCTCGACTTGAGGCTCCCCAGTCACCCAATGGCATCACTACTAATGCATATGGGTTTGGTCGAGTAAGAAATAAGATGTTGTACGTTGTCAAGGATATGAAACCCTCTTTCTTACAAATCCCTCGGGAAACCTTAGCGCTCAATGTTTCATCAACTTCATTAAATGAAAAAATAGCTTTAGTAGGTAGAAAATGCATATATATCATCAACTCAACTCAAAAATATCACTTCTGCATACCACTGAGAGATAACTATGTGACATTTCATTTGTAGAATATTACATCATGTCATGTGCAAAGGAATATTAGGAGAGGAGAACACCGCAAAATATACAAATGAAAATAGAGCCAACCCTATAATTTGATAACTAGATCACACTATGTGTTTTGATCCCAAACAAGAATACAATGTCTCAAAGAAGTCACACCACGATCTTTAGTCAAGCAACACCAATGCATTTCCTACCAATGACTCAAACACTCTAGTAGTAGTTCACTTGGAATATTCCTTATAAATAAGCACTTTTATAGTTATTTCTTTGTTAAGTTAATCAACATAAATTAAACTTCAAATAAAACAATTGCATCATTGTCCAACATCACATGTAAATTTTGATAACAACATTACAAAATGAAAATAATATAAAAATGTCGTGCATAAATAAAATTGTGAAACAACAATATATGGGAGTAGCCCATGACCTGACACTCCTTGAAAGGCATCATATATCAAATATATCAAATTTCACATAGAAATTAAGGTTTAGGTCACCACTTGACCCTACCAAAGTCAATAAAACGGGAAAATGGGTAGTTACTGTCATGCCACCCACCTACTACATCTGTGGAATATATAAAAATAGATCATACTGAGCATTCACAGCCTCAACCTATCCAAAACCACCAAGAATATACCTATGGTACACTCCTCCAACCCATGTCATAGTTTGTGTGGATGAGAAAGCATTAGCATATCCCTTTACCCAAAGGGAATCCTTGAAAACATGTCTCATGGCTTGTTGCATTTCGCATTCATGTTGCACCTCATCCCAAATGAATTCAAGTGTGTGTGTGTGTGTGTGTGTTTGTATTGAGCTGTATCCTCCCTCCACACTATCACACAAATAGAATGATAACAAATTCCAATGTGTGGAACTGCATTGCCTTTTCTGGAATCAAGAGTCCACATATTCTATCTCCTTAACTGAAATTGTACATGTGGTTGTAATTCATTGATGAACTAGTATAACCAATCTTCATTTATCATCTCTCTCATCTCTGACATAAAGCCTAAAAAATATATGATGTATGTCGAATGATTTGTATATGCCTCAAAACCATATGGTGATTCCTAATGATCCATGATTGGTTCCCTAAACCAAACTATAGATACAAAGCTACCTTCATCTCTGTCAATGTATAAATCCTCTTTGTGATATGAAAAGATGTCAAATCCTTCACTCAAGTCCTCCACAACAACTTGGATGCACCTATTAGATACATAGATCCAATAGTAACCTTAGCTTCTTAACAATGATTCATATCATCAAAATATTGCTCCACATACCAAAAAAAATTCCCAAGCACTTTGGTACTCCTAGTACCATAATATGGTTTTGGTTTCTTAACCTTCACTCTCAGAAAAGAACCTAACAAAACCTGTCCAACCAATTTATTTAACACTACGAGCATCTCTACTTCCTCTTAGGTTAGGTCTATGAGAGAAGTCACCTAAGCCTCTGATTTCCATTAACAATCATCCCAATCACCATCACAGAATTGCTCCATGATATATGTAACTCCCTCAAGCTCCTTGATGTCTTGAACAAAGCCTTCCCTCATAGTCTCCATATTCCTTCTTATCTCATATATCATTCGTATGTCTCTACATAATATCCATTATTTGAACCTATGCCTCTTGACGATGAACCTACCATCCAACTAAATAATATTGTACATGTATTTTGGATATAATCCTGCGGCGAAACATGCAACAAGTATCTCTAAATACCCCAATTGTGTGCTTTCTGATTAGAAAATTACATTAGTATATAGTTATATGATTTGTACTTCGGTCAAAATCACCTTGTTATCATTTGGCTCTAATACCACCTATCATGTTGTTACAAACTTTTCATGGATCAAGTCACACGATGATATTTAGTCATGTAGAACAGATATGCTTCCTAATGACGACTCAGCCGCTTTGGCATTACTTCACCCAAACTATGCCTCACAAAGAAACACTCATACAATTATGTCTTAATTAAGTTACATAGTGGAAATTATATTTCGACTAGACCAAGTGCATCATTGTATAAGATATGTAAATATCCATAACAACATTACAATAAAACCACATAAAAATGTCATGGATAAATAATATTGTGTAACTCCAAAATACATCAGTGGCCTATAGCATCACACTGCTCAAAAGATATCATATATCAAGTGTTACATCAAATTTGAGGTTCGAGTCACCACCCAACCCTACCCAAGTCAATACAACAAGCTAATAAGTAGCTATGGGTTGTGCCACCCTCCTACTACACTTGTGGCATATACAAAAATAGGTCATACCACTTGGTTGCAAAATCGACTCATCTCAAAACACCAAGAAAAAACATAGGGTACACCCACAAACATGTGTCATAGTTTAGGGAGATAAGTGAACCTTTGTGGATCTCTTTATCCACAATGAAACTTTCAAAACCTATTTCACAACTTGCTATGGTTCACAATCGTCTTGCACCTCATCCCAAGTGAAGTCAAGTGTGTTGTGATGTTGTGTTGCATTGTGTTGTCTTTCAACACTCTTGCTTGAGTTATATATAGGTTTTGGTTACTAAATGCCATTGGTCACACCCCTTCATCATACCTCAGGCTCATTTAATCAATGGATCGTAAATGCCCAACTCATCTCACAAATGTGTCATATCCTCGTCTTGCTCATGCATCATCTTGCCTACTCATGCACCATCGTCTTGTTTAAGAATCAACTTGTCTCATTGCCTAATTTCTTATGTGTCAAAATCATATCGCCTAACTATCATCTATTCTTGTGCATATGGGACTCATGCCCAATTGTTGTCTCCAAAACCAAGTTCAATCCAAACTTAGTCCACGTTACACTTGCATTCGTACTGCAACATTAGTGAAACATGTCTCATGGACTTAGTTGGTCCACTCATGTGATGACCAACTCACCTCGACTCAACTTATCTTTCCCACCACATGCATGCTCTTCATGTTCCTACTATGTGCTTGATTCATTGAACACATCATGTTGCCATTGTAGGATTTGCACCCACAACCCATCTCATGTGTGCTCTATCCATGGAAACCCAATATTTCCACCAAGCGTCACAACAAATGTCACAAATGCTATGATGGAAATGTCGACCCAATCTCCATCTCTGTTATGGATGAAATGTGTGCATATAACACCTTGAGATTCTAATAGGTTAACATCCTTGCTTTAGCTACATTAAGAGGAATTGAACATAAAAATAAATAAATAAATACATTAAACTTTTATGAGGCATGTTGCATATGAAGAAGATCCATAATTACTTCAATACCTAACATGGAATTAACACACACCTAAATATATATATAAAATCAATATAAATTATAAATAAATGTGGTGCAATATAAATTATTAATTTTTAATGATATCGTGTAAAATGATTTACACTATACTTTAAACAAATTACATCTATTTAAATAATTATTGAATGAAAATATATGGATATTAGTAATTTAAAGTTAAGAGTGAATTAGATTCTATATTTATATCAAATGACATAAGATAAATTGCCAATAAAAATATTGATGAGCTTGGATTTATTTTAGTTATCAAAGGTTGAGAGAGGTGCAAACATCTTTTAGAGGGAAAATAGATTTGATCCCTCTAAACTTGGTAGATCCCGAGTTAAGATGGATCTAGGCTGGTATAATATATATGTAGTTGACATTGAAATAATATATTTATAATTCACGTTCTCCACATTAAAATGTTAAAATATACCCCTCATTATTTTTTGTGTATGCATACATTTAACTATTTTTATTATTAATATTTTCTACAACTTAATATATCAAATTCATATTAAAAATTCAAATAATTACAAATATCCTTTATAGATTGAATTAAAAAGCAACTCTTAATGGAATAAAAATTCTCTCAATCTTCATCTCTCTACATATGTTTCATGCTAAACATTTTGACTCAACCTACCTATTAAAATATTCTATTTGTAACCGACGTTAAACTTTACTTTGTTATTGATATTTTAAAAATGTTGTATATCAACTCCATATTACAAATAAAGTAAATTACACATCTGAAAATATAAAAACCTTTTAATTTGAATTACTTTATTTTTTCTTATATAAAGTAGATATAAAATTTTGTTATTTAATATGGATGTCTAAATATTTTAGAGTAAAATACTTTTTAGTTATTAATATATTTTTTCTTTAAATATCACATGTAAAGTGAACATAGAACGAATCACACATCATGTAATATCAGTGATACTATTTCTTGTCATGTCCATATTAAGTGACAAAATTACATTTATTGGTCATAAAGGTAAATTATTTTTTTTACTTTCACTTATATATTTATATAAAGTTATATAAAATCAAGGTGCAAATTGAAGTATTTTAATTATAGCTAACATTAATTTTTTTGTTATTGCTATTTTTAATTTGTTAATTTAAATTATTGTTTTACAGTTTTTAAATGTAATGTATTAAATAAGCAGCGCCCAATAAAATAGTATAAAGACAGCTCATAAGGAACATCATGCCAAAACTATATAAATTTGGACAGAGAAATTATCATTAAACATTCCTAACCACCCAAACTACACTCAATCTTATTATATAAATTATCATTAAAAGTAATTATTATTATATAAATTATCATTAAACCTAATTATTATCATTAATATGAACGGTAAACCAAACTGCAATTAAATTAACAGGGTGAAATAACTCAATAAATTAAAATAGTAATAACGATCAGATGGAGGTGCCATTCTGCCTAATAAAAAGATTCAATTCACTATTCCAGTTCTCGTACCCCACAGTGGCGAAGAAGATACTATCCGCCAAACACATCAAACGCAAAATATCTTTCTGATCAGAAACATGGAAACTCTATCAATATTGAATACCAACGTGCTTGCAACATCCTGTTGTAAAAGAAACCATTTTTTAATTTGTAACCTCGTAGCATTTCGTTGAGTTCACAAAATCTAGTTGCGTGTGAATGGGAGAAAAAAATTAAATATTAGTTTGTTATGGCATAAACTTTTAGACTGCCTCGTCCTGATGTGGGTCCAAAAAGGAAGATATTAGTTTGGGATCTTCCATTGGAATTATGAGTGTCCGAGAACGGTGAGAAAAGGGTTTGCGTACGTTAGGGTCGAGTCGTGTCACGTCACCGACCAGTTGCCCGTTTTAACTTTGGCGATGACGGCGGTTTTGAGATCCGTCAAAACTGCGATGGAAACAGGCGGTTTCGTCATGCTATAATCACATTAGTTCACTCGCTTAAGTCATCAGTGACAGTAATGCTATAATCACATTAGTTCACACGCTTACGTCATCAGTGACAGTCATGACTAATCTATCAATAAGCGTTTAATTAAGATGCACTTTCATCACATGCGTGATAAGATTAATTAATCATTAATTTAAATTAATCATGTCTGTTTATTAAATTAATTATTAAAATAAATATGATATGAAATTTATGGTAATCCGTAATTAGAATATGACATTGTTGTAATTATTATTTTTAATTTAATCTAATAGTTTAAAGATATTTATTTAACTAAAATACTTTAATTTTTAGTGTAGTAATTGAATTAAAATTTTAGTTTAGTTAATTAAAATTTAATTTTTTTACTTTAGTTTCTCAGAACTGTTCAAAATATTCCTTTGACTTACGCTCCTCGGTTAAACATGTGATCAGTTCATCGCAATTCTGACTTTGCATAGCCTTAGGCACCATTATTCAACCTAACACGTGATACTTGCAGTCCATTCTAATCATGCAACTGAATAATATTGGAAAAATAGAAGATATGTGGAAGAATTAGTTGGCCAGTCCCAGTTTTATCACGTTAACCGACCCAATAGGTGCTCTAAGCACGTCAGGTTTGAATGCACGAAATAATATTTGTAAGAAAACCACCGTGGTTACGTGAAAACAGCCAAAAGCACTATATCGTGCGTTCATATGATCTCAGCATGAACCAAACTGTTGATCGTTCAGATGTATTTATGCCCCAATAAGATTGGCAATAGCATCGATGGCAATTAGCTGATCGAGGTTTTCTCGGCACGATCAGCTGATGCTCTTTAAAGGTATATATAATTAACATTTTCATGGCATATGTTAACTGTCTTCAACTTTAATCACACTAGGCGATGCTCTCTGTGCAATGTGAGATCCCTGGTTTCTTCATTCTGTAATTTGAGGTTTTCTGGATTGTGTCATGAACTTTCTGAATGGTTTTCATTATTCTAGCTATTGTTTCGTGGGCGGATGGTTCCAACATAAGGAGTTTATAAATTTAAAGAGCTTCTAAACATGCCATCAGAGAGAGGGAAAAAACTCGTGGATGTCTCTATATCGATATCTATCCCACCCTACTTCAAGTGCCCTATATCGTTGGATCTAATGACGGACCCGGTGAGCCTATGCACAGGAATTACCTACGAGAGAGTTTATATTGAAAGGTGGTTGGCCGAAGGAAGCAATGTATGTCCAGCGACTAAGCAGATTCTTCACAGCAAGGAGCTCATCCCCAATCACACCCTTCGCAGGCTGATACAGGAATGGTGCATTGCTAACAGTTATAACGGGTTCATCAGAATACTGACACCTAACCCCATTGCAGAGGCGAGGAGCGTGCGGACAATGATTCAGGATATTCAAGATGCAACAATAGATAGGGTTGAAGCTTTGAAGAGCTTGAGAACCCTAGCCGAAGGATGCGAGAGGAACAGGCAGTGCCTCCAATTGGAGGGAGTTTTACCTGTCCTAATCCATGTTCTGGACTCAGATACCTCTCTTAATTCTCAACTGGGCGTGGATCGTGAGGCTGTAGAAGAAGCAATCGGTGCAATTTCAATGTTTTCTGGACTCAATGATATATCTACTAAAAGAGCTTTCATGAGGCCTTCTGTATTGAAAACCCTCGAATGGGTGTTGGAAAAGTACAGTCTGGAGGCCAGAATGAATGTAGCATCTATTGTGGAAAAATTGGCAAGCGATAGAAATTCTGCCAGAGTAATTGGATCGAGAGAAGGAATCACAGATGGACTGCTGAAGCTTTTTGGAGAGAATATATATCCTTCAGCGATCAAGGCGAGCCTGAAGGCACTATTTCCTCTGTGTACTGTCCCTAAAAATACAGCCAAGCTAGCCAAAGCAGGCGCCGTTCCCCGTTTGATTGAGGTTCTTCCGGGTGCAGAGAGAAGCGTGACAGAGTTATCGTTGGCTATTTTGGAGGCACTTTCCACCACTTCGGAAGGCCGGTCTGCCATAGTTAGTCATGCCCTAGCACTACCTACTATCATTAGGAATTTGTTGGTGGTGTCTGATACGGCAACTAATTATGTAGTTGGGATTCTATTGGCTGTCTGCCTCCATTCTGTAGAAGGGAAGCTGCAGAGAGATGTTGTCCAGATGGGTGCCTTTGATAGACTGCTATTGCTTCTGCAGATGGATTGTTCGCCGACGACAAAGCAGAGAACTAACAAGCTACTGAGGATCCTTTTCCCCGTGCACCAGAATAGTCTCGCGCTATAATTGATCTTACAAAACACTTCATTTTTACAATAATCTTACATTATTCGATTTAGTACAACATTTTAGCTTACACAGGTCACTCTAAATCTGCTTGTACATTGGGTTCAAGGTTTATTGATATCAATAATAATATAATTACAATAGAGGGACCTCTGTGATTTATGAACTACCCTTTGACTTTGGCATTGCATATCCAATAACATTATATATTAATGTATTCAGATTTCATAGTTTTTCACACGATCTTGGGCATCCAGACCCATATATTTAGCGGCCACGTGCACTTTAGTATTAAGGTATCCTCATGCGACAATGCTATTTTCTATTTATAACTATTTGAGTGGCTGATTTTATCAGGTAGGAAATTGGGCAATTTGGCATACAACCAAGGTGTTTTATACCATCAGACGCCAGGGAGACGTGTTAGTTTTCCTGAGTTAATATAAAATATTTTTTAAATATTTCAATGTTAATTAAGAAGAAAATATTTCAATATTATATTTTGGAGTTAGTAAATTTAAAGTAAATATAATGGAACAAAATGTGACAAGGAAGATTTATATAAGATAAAAATATTATTAGTAACGTAGAGATTTTAGACCTAAGAACCATAAGTCTAACATAAATAAATAATCCTATGAAAAATTGCCATAATAATAATATAAAATTAATACTTTCAAATATAATAAATATATAATTAATTATAGAATAACAAATAATATATATAGGATAAGAATATTATAATAAATAAATATAATTAAGCATAAATATAATTATACAATAACAAATAATATTATATGATAAGAATATTATAGAATTTTACTGTATAATTAAATATAAATTAATTATCAATTAATATTATATGATGAAAATATTATAGAAAATATTAATATAAAGATAAAATTTCTATACTTAAGTTTTTGTACTTAACTTTTTGTGATTTATATAAATTAAATAAAGTCTTTTGAAATTACATAAAGAATTTTTTTGACAGAAATTTTGAACCAATAAATGTGGTTCATTTGTATTGTTGATTCCAAAAGCATCAATTAGAACATGTGATTTCTAAAAAAATATCTTTGTTTAAAATAAAGAAAATAAAATGAAAAAAATATTATATTAATAAAATAAAATATTAAAAAATTATAATCAATAACATAATAATATAATATAGCTAATACATTATATATGTTGGTTTCTTTGAAACTCTGCACGGCAACGAAGCACACCCGCTATGCGTGGACATCGTAAGAAAAGTCAGCTGCCTGGATGGTGCTCCTCTTTAGAAATATCTTTTGCCCGGTACCAAACAATTGCATAAACAAAATGCAGTGGCAATATCAATTCTAAGCCAAACTTCGGAATGCAGTGGCAATATCAATTCTAAGCCAAACTTCTGTTAAATTCGCAGTACTTCAAGTGGGTGAAACAACGCACTCAGGGCGTTAAAAAGAGCGTTGGAGCAGCATGATTACCTCGAATTTATGATTAACGGTAACAACAGCAAGATGGAGTATGGAATTCGGCCGAATAAAAGGACTGAATTCACTATTCGAGATCTGCGAAGAAGATACTTACTATCTACCAAACAAATCAAAAGAAAAGTATCATTCTGATTTAGAAATAGCAAAACTCTAATCAGTATTCAATAGAACGTGCTTCCAGCATCCTGTTGTAAAAGATTATTATATTTTTTAAATGGTGAGCTAGTAGCATTCGTTGAGTTTAGAAAATCTAGTTCCGTGTGAAAGGAAGTAGTTTGTTATGGTATAAACATATAGACTGGTTCGACCCTATCTCGGTCAAAGACGCAAGACACTTAAGGTTTCCTATTGAAATAATGAATCTCCAAAAACGGAACGGTGACAAGATGTTTTGCGTACGTTACAGAGTCGTGCGACGTCACGTCACCGACCAGTCGATGTTTTAAATTGGGAGATAGCAGCGGTCTTGCCATCTGTGAAAACGGCAAAAAGCTAACAAGTTTGTTATAGGGCATTTAATAACCGATAATCGTATGGAGACTGGTTTACCATACATGGCTATGGGAAGATTTGACAGCATCCGGCAGCCTCTGTTCGATGGTCAAACATTTTCTGGATTCCAACACCTTCACAGCTCTCTATTTCCCGGCAGCTTCGCAGCTCTGACTCCTGCATTAATGCACATGGCCTGGAGGACGTGGCAACAGTCCCTCTATTTCAATTTTCAAATTTGAGTTTTGAGCGCGGATGCGCCTTTGTATACGATACATATACCACCAGTTACTTGAATTTTGAAAACCCTCCAAACTTTGAAATTTGAAGTTCAAATCGCGCTCAAAATTTTTGAAATGTACGACCACAGAACCATTGCTGGGTTTCCACCATGGTTTTTGTGTTACATTCGCCCAGCGCTGAGGTTTCAGGAAGTTGGTGGTGAAAGTATCAAAACATTTCTAGTATTTCGGTACAATGTCCAGGTGAGCTCTGAAAAAATGTAGGCGAATTACAGAGAGCTTGCAAAGCTCCCTCATTTCTACCAAGTGAAGTTGCTCCTGGTGAAATTGTACAGATTCATTTCCAGAGATTGTGAATCAGGACAACTGTGTTGAAGTTTTAAAGATGGATTACCAGTATGATTTAGAGACAAGGAGAGAGGCCGCTATGAATGTTATTGTTAGTGATCTCAACGATGAGTTGTATGACATAGCCTTTGAAGTACTTCCGCTGGACCATCCATGGATGGCTCTGAGCTTTCCAAATCTATTTAAAAACGGTTGCGGACAAACGGTTGAGGGAAAAAACAAGAAGAAAAAGACTATAGTGTTTTCGTGACAGTGACCCAATTTGTTCTAACTCGTTTTCCTTGTATTCTTTCATGTTTTCCTGACAGTGAATTAGTTTGTTCTACTTGGAATTTCTAGTTTCATATTTTAAGTTTTTGTATCTTGTGATATAATATAATAAGGTCTGAGCTAAATGGTTACTTTGGTTACTCTTCTTTTTCATAGTTATAATTTATTATTTTATGGGATTTTTAAGTCCATAATTATTTTATTTTGGGTTTTGAGATTTTTTATTGTTTTTTTTAAAGATTTTATTGGAAATAAGTAAAATTGTTTTTATCCAATCTCAATCTGTTATTGTTTAAAATGTGTTTTTATTCTAATATGGATTTGGTATTTTGGAAATTTTTTGGAGAACTAGATTATAAGAATTTACAATTTAAACTTGTAATTCCAATAAATTTCTATCCAATTCAAAACAAATTCACTTAAAAAATATATCTGAAAATTTCCAAATTTAATACAGATAAACTATGAGTTTTATTTTATTTTCCAACCAATCACTTCTATAACTATTTTATTTAAATTGTAAAATATGATTATTTAAAATTTTATATAAATGTAGTGTATATGTACTTTAATTGAGATATTGTTTTCTTTGAATCAATGTATTTTCACTTCTTAATGCTTTGGTTAACCATGATTATTGATATTATGTTCGTGATTATTGATACTATATTCCAGTGAAATAGGTTTATTCTTAGCTTTATTTATGTGTATTTGAAAGAAAATATGCCCATATAAAATGGGTGTATTTTAATTATTTAACTACATTTTTATATATATTATTAATAATTTAATTCTAAATAATATATTTTTAAAAGTATTTATCAAATATAAAACAATTTTCTATCATGTTAAGCTGTTAAATTCAGGTTACTCCCTACTTTTTTAATATATATAAAATTAAAATTGATTTTTATATTTTATTATTTCTTTCCATATATTTTAATTGATGCATCTGGACAAATATAATAGCTTTTGAGAAACTTAAATTCGAAATCTCTATGAAGAATGAAATAGATTCCAAGTTGCTTTGCACCCAAGCTGTGAGTGACGACTTTTTAGGAAAGAGTTTTTAATTGATGATCATGTAAAGCATAGGGTAGTCTATGTTACGTTCAACAAGTAGAATAAGCCATTATTCACATTCAATTTCTTGATTGACCTTAAGAAAGGATTTTACTCAAAAATGTTGATTTAAATGATCACTATAATAATATTAAACATCAAATTTAGATTAAAAAAAGAAAAGGCATTGCAAGAAAACAATCCATATAAATAAATGTGATGTAAAAGATGTAATTAATTTACTTGATCAAATTTAATTTTATCATTTTAAAATCTATTAATATATATGCAAAAGCAAATTTCAATATTTTTTTTATTAAATATTTTTTGAAAGTTTTGTATATATATATATATATACTTAAAAACCTATTGATGTAAAAATACATCATGAAAATTATATTACACTATTAAATTAACATAATTTGTCACTATACTAAATAGTCATAATCAAATTTAATAAGCACTTAAAATCAACATTTTCTAGTCTTGGTTTATTAAAATTATATTGAAGTAGTTACATATACTTTTCAAGGGTTCCCAAATTCTTGTTGTTAAACTTTGAGACTCTACAATAATCATTTTGTGGAGAGCCTTTAAACCTATGTTGGCTTATTCAAGCTCCTTGGATTCTGTCTAATTTGATTTTATTTCAACCCTATGTGTTTGGTGTTTGATTTACTCTGGATTTGAGTCCCTTTGTGTGTATCCCTTTCTCTCTCTCCGACACACCCATACATTCCCTATCATCTTGTTAGATGCAACACTTAACAAGTCCTTGAGCCTTAGTACGAAAATTGGTTATAATGGTCTCTAGTTTTGGTGCTTTGCTACTCCATGGGATAATTTTGGTTTTTAATAGACTTGTTTTTGCTTGTTTCAAGTTTCTTTATCTTAAATTTCGTTTGATTTCATAGTTGAAGTTTTCTAATATCAAGATAAACAAAAAATATACAAAAAATTGCAAGCACAAGTGAAGATGATCATTAATAACAAGTCTACTATTTGCACTTTTTAAGTGAAGGTCCAAGACAAGTGACCTAGAGACAAATTTCACCATGTTAATGAATTTGGTTGTTCCTCTAAGCAAGAATTTCAAATGAAATACCTCAAATCAAATAACTCTAGACAATTTAGTACAAGAAGAACTCAAGGAGGAAGATATTGTGGATATCTCTTTGAAGTTATAAATCAATGAGTAAGAGCTAGAGCTACTTAATCAAAAACCTATTGAAGCTATGAGCTACGAAATATTCTATTTAAAAAAACTTGTTGGAGTTATGAGACTCAAGAGGATGAGACTCAATGAGTAACAATGACACTAGAGGATGAGACTAAGGCTAAAGTAACAATGGCACTAGAAGGATGAGACTCAGGCAATATGTCAATTTCCACATATACGATTGTCTTAAAAGAACATCAAAAACTTTGAGTGGGGAAACTTCATACAATACCTCATCCTTGAAGGGCTTAATGCCATAGGGCATGTACCATTGTTCACTAATGAAAATGTATCATCCATGGCTCAACCAACAACTAGTGTATCGATAGGGATGTGGCACTATTGAAAACTTCAATATATTGATTAACTCAATTGAGATTAGGTTCTTTTATCTTCCACTATCAATGATGAAATGTAGTGGGGTCCCCTACCCACATCAGAATAGAAGAGTTTCCCCCCTCTTCATGCTCCTCTGGCTCTTCTAGCTATATCTTCATGGTTGAGATGGTTGTATTGGGTTATACATCAATGGACCACTTTCCAATATCCTATTCTAAATTATAATAAGAACCAAAGTCTATTCCTTTTCTTTAAGGTTCACCAACAATGATTGTTCTGAGCAACATTCATGAGTGTTATGCAAGGGGATTTTATAGAACTCACACCACTTTCCAATGTATTTTTTTTACTTCCCATTACCCTTATTTTTTCTGTGACTTGGGATGGTTGTCTTGAGGCTGGATCTCTTTGATTTGTCCCTATTATAAAGTGTAGCAATAAAGGCTCAATTTGACTTTAGCCTTAGTCAAATTTAATTTCCACATCAGTAGGACAACCTGGAGGCGGTTAACTAGTTGACATGGTGTTGGGTCCCTATAATACTAGTGATTACCCCATTTCTATTGTAGTTATACCCCTTATTAATATTGATTGCCCCCATATTGTTATTACTGTGCCCCATACAATCCCTTTATTACTATTTTTGTGGCTTTATATTATTATTGTTAGGTCGGCTGGTTTATATTGTGACTCCTTAGACTCCTATATATAGAAAGGAGGTTTTGTCATTTGAATCATCCAAGAATTGTTCATTTATGTAATGTAAAGGAGGTTGCCCCCTCGAAGAGGCTGAATTCTAAGGCGTTGATCTATCTTTTCTATCTATTATGAGCTGGTTTCATAACATTTGGTATCAGAGCTTTGGATTCTAGGGTTTCGCTGCTCCAAACAGGTCATCGTGGCATTTGCGCTATAACTTTTTTTCTGTGGCATTTCAGAAGTCACAAAAAAAACCCATTTGAGAAGAAATTGCGCTGAACCTTGGGTCCGAATGTCAGAGCTTTTCACGCGAAATTTGCGGAGATATGATCTGAGGAAGTTGGTCTTTTTGCAAACTCCTGAATTACATTCCAAACAGGTGACCTGGGGAAAATTATCATAACTTTCTCTCTAGGGATCGGATTAAAATTTCGTAAGAAGGTGAAGAAAGAGGACGGACTTTAGTTTCTTGTATACATTTTTCAGATCCAAAGTTCGAAACAGTGACTCGTGGCATATCATACAAGTTCGCTCTACTGAACTAGTCTATAATCAAGTCACTGTGGGAGATTTCGCATAACTCTTCCTTGGAGAAACCAATTTGGGTCATATTTTATCTCATGAAGGAGTTAAGGTAGACCCTAGCAAAATTAAAGCCATTAAGGAATGGAAAATTCCCACATCCATAAAGCATCTGCGAGGATTTCTTGGGTTGATAGGGTATTATCGCATGTTTGTTAAGAATTATGGGAGAATAACAATACCTCTAACAACATTATTGAAGAAAGATGCATTTTCATGGACTTCGGAAGCAAAAAAGGCCTTTGAACATCTTAAAGAGGCAATGTGCCAAGGACCGGTCTTAGCTACACTGGACTTCACAAAAACCTTTATTGTGGAATGTGATGCTTCAAGAAATGGAATTGGTGTTGTTCTAATGCAATATGAAAGACCCATTACTTTTGAAATTCGTCCAATCAAGGGAAAGTTTTTACACAAAGCTATTTATGAGAAGGAAATGTTGGCAATACTCCATGCACTTAACAAATGGCGACCCTACCTGATGGGAAGACACTTCAAGGTAAAAAAGGATCATGATAGCCTTAAATACTTTTTAGAACAA
>APFE031420316.1:94746-107765 GCA_000404065.3 Pinus taeda | reverse complement strand
ACTCAAGCGTTGAGGAAAACACTTTTTTGAAGGCGAGGGGCATGTTGGGTCCCTATAATACTAGTGATTACCCCATTTCTATTGTAGTTATACCCCTTATTAATATTGTTGTGCCCCTATTGCCCCCATATTGTTATTACTGTGCCCCATAGAATCCCTCTATTGTTATTTTTGTGGCTTTATATTATTATTGTTAGGTCGGCTGGTTTATATTGTGACTCTTTAGACTCCTATATATAGAAAGGAGGTTTTGTCATTTGAATCATCCAAGAATTGTTCATTTATGTAATGTAAAGGAGGTTTCCCCCTCGAAGAGGCTGAATGCTAAGGCGTTGATCTATCTTTTCTATCTATTTTGAGCTGGTTTCATAACACATGGTTCTTGTCATTTAGTTAGCTCAGTAAATTCAAGTTATAGGCTTGGATTTTAGTGATGCATGTGTTGACTACTAAAATTTAGCAATATAGCTAAGTTATTTTTAGTTGTACTCAGTTAATTTACCTTTAACAATTGATAGAGTCAGTTGAAGATAGATACCTTAATACTTTTTGAATGATCAACTCTTCCTTGACTTCGTCACCAAGTCCTCTAATCATATTAACTACTTCTTCAACTTTGAGGAAGTACTCAACTATGCTTTCATTCTCAGACATCTTCAAGCTTTCATCCTCATTCTGAAAGTCTAAATTTTTGCTTGCTTCACTTTTTCATCTCCTTCATGACACTGGTTAAGCTTCTCCCACATCTCATAAACAGACTTACAGTGCATAACCTTCACAAGTTCTGACTAATTGAGACTAGCAAGAATGGAATGCTTGGATTTATCATTGCTTAGATACAGTTTCTTGCCATATTCATCTATGGGGGGCGGGGGGAGTATCTAGGACATTGTAATTTACTAGTACTGAGGTTCAAACATTTATCCCCAGGGACATAAGATATGCCTTTATTCTTACTTTCCAAAAGGCATAATTAGCTCCATCAAAGATGGTACCCTACTCTAGTAAACTTCTTGACTCTCTTGCCTATTCATAATTCCTATAGGATCTACCTTCCAGTGGTTAAATTGTTACTCAAGGAACTTTGTCTCTTTGAATTCTCCAAAAAGTGATCTTACTTATCTAATAGTATCAAGAATAGGTGAGATGTGTTTCCCACCAACCTCGTACATGTATATAATGATTTTGTTTTGAATAATAAAAAGAGAAATAGAAGTTTCATTACAAAAAAAATTAGAAAGCTCACCTTGGATTATTAGGGATGTAAAACCCCCTTTGACAACCCCTTTATCTTCTTCTTTTGTGGAATCATAACCCCCCAACATTATCATACAAATCATATCTTAGCTGAAAATGTATTATGATTAGTGATTCTAATGTGCAATTTACATATTATGGTGTTCATCCATACTACTTGACTCATAGCCTTAATCACATATGCAGAATTACATTACAATTTCATGGAGATAAAAAATATGGTGTAACAAATGAATGTTTTCTTTTAATACAAGTTAAAGGTGTAATAAAATCCATATTCAAATAGAATATCACAAGAAATAAACATTCAACAATAAGTACTTGTTACGAGACTGCATGTTGGAACATAAATCCTACTTATTATTCTTGTGTATTACATTGTTAAATGAAGCCAATATGTACACGACCTATGAGTTTATGTTGTTCATAAGTCATACATGTATCATATGTAGGTTGTTGATGAGTCATACATGTGTCATACATCTAGAAGGTGTAGCTAGGAATGTATTAAAGTGGATTTGATTTTCCTAACCAATAAACTTAGACAAATACATTCTTGTGTTAATAATTAGGAAAATAAAGAAATATTTGGTAATTTTGAATGTTAGATGTACATGAGAGGTAAGCCTTTCATTAGAGAAATACATTCTTGTGTTAATAATTACGAAAATTAAAGAAAAAGTTAGTAATTGGGAATATAAAATGTGCATGAGAGGTAAGCCCAAGGTGTTCGATTAATAACTTTGAATATATTGCTTCACAATCTAGCTTATATTAAATTATTTAATTAATAAATTTAAATTTGATTAAATTAGCTTATATTAAATTATTAAATTAATAAATTTAAACCCTTTTTTTTTTTTTTTAAGCTGAGGGGGAACTCTTTCTATTACTGGATAGAAAATAAACCATTACATCGTATCAAAATATTGCAGACCCGCCCACATGGGTAAACCGGGTACTTAATCCATCTATAGTTTTTGATGGCTGCCCAAAAGAAGAAGGCCCATAATCTGATAATCTTAGCTAAATAAACAAGGCAGTCTTGAGATTTTCTAATACTACTAGTCTGCAAGAAGTATATATCTCTACCTAAATCAGACAAAAAACTGATACTACAGAGACTATGAGTTTTCCTGAACATATCTCAAGTCAAGCCTTATCCATAGCTGGTTGCGGACTTGTTCCACGCTCTGCATCTTTTTGGTCCCCCTTCAGCAGCTGCAGAATCGTGTCCAACTTTTCCTCTTTCTTTGCCATCGTAGTGCGTATGAAGCTCAATTCCCTGCGCAGGTCCGGGTCTCCCTTGGCTAGCTCGACCATCTCCTTGGCTACCTGTTCAAGGGCTTTTGCCATTAGCCGCTTCATAACCCAGTATATGTGCAAGGATTGCTTGAATAAGGACATTTGTCCCCTGGTATGGCCTGGATCGTGAAGTAGAAACTCCTAATCCGCCATTTCATCTTCATACTGGTCTTGGAGAGACTCTTCCTCCAGAAACTGCATAACTCTCCTAACTGTTGGGTTTGTGTTACGTTGGTATGCTCTTTCAGCTCGCCGAATTCTATGATTCACCGTCCTCCTTGGCGGCTTAGCAGGTTTCGAATCTTGCCTAGAACTCTCCCCCTTCTCCTGCGTCCTCCTTCCCTGTCCTCGGCCCCTTTTCCTACTCGAATTTGCACCACTGTCAGGGCTCATCACCCGTTTTCTCATGCCGTAACGACGAACTATCGTCTCCTTCGGGGCAGAGTGGTCGTATTCCATATGATGACGCTCCTCGCCTGCAAACCTGTCCTTATAGAAGGACCTCACATTCTCTTCTCCTCAGGGCAGCTCCTCCTCGGATTCGTCCTCGATCTCCCAGACCTCTACCGGTTGATCGTCCTTCAGAATTCCTTTCCCTTTCCGGCTCTTATCCTCCACAAACGAGTTATGTTTCTCCTCTGCCTCCCTGGTTTTCTTCCTTGTTTCCATATTGCCCATGGTTCCGCCGCAGAGAAAACTTTGAAAATCGGAAGCCTTCCTCCTGACTTGCTCTCTCTCAACAGGAGTGTCCGCACCTCTCAAAATTTGGAAACAGCCGAATAACTGGTTCTCCTCCCCCAGATGGGTATAAATTAGATTTCTATCCTTCGCGTACGCCTTCGGGTCGGAATTCATTTACCGCCGGTTGCTTGCCAGGGTGACGTCGCATTTAGCCAGCATTTCGTGTTTAATGTTCGCTGTCAAGAGGTTTGACAAACCATTCCCACGTCCTCTAAGATTACGATCCTTTATATCTTCGCCTTGGTTTAGATCTTGGGCTGTCCCCCACGCGCGCTTCCCCTGTACTTCTCTACTACCTGTTATCATGTCCTGTCTCTGCCCCGAGTGAACAAGGTTCATGGCTCGGAGACTCCACGTCCTCCTATTGCTCCAGCTCATCATTCCTCGTATTTCTGCCTGTGGCTTGATCATGGCCTGCATTGATTATAGCTGCCAGGTCCGTCCACTCCCTGTTCCCGCACACCTCTCTCCATTGAGCATCCACCGTGCTGCCGCGGCCTCTGCATCCCCAGTTTGCCAAAAAATCAGCCGCCTGATTCCCTTTCCTTCTCACATGATTTATTATCTTATATCCGATTCTTTGCAGAAGGTCAGTGATTTCCTGGACAATTCCCGTTGTTCGCCAGTTGTTTGTGACCTTATCCCAACTTCGTCCATTGCTGAGCTTCTTCAGCATTTCCACCGCAATCTGAGAATCTCCCGTAATTTCTAAATTAGTGTAACCATTTCTTACAGCGATCCACAGACCTTGATGAAGAGCCCAGAACTCTGCCTCGTTATTTGTCATTTCTCCTCCCCAATCTGCGAAGATCCACCTTACCTGATTGCTGCTGTCACGAAAAATGCCTCCAAAGCCTGCTTCGCCTGGGTTCCCCTTCGAGGCCCCATCGAAGTTCAATTTTATGAAATTTCCTCTGGGATAGATGAATTTATCAGGGCTTTGAATCCGCATCTCATGTCTGGAATTTTGTTTGTGGTGGACCATCTCAAACTTTAAATTTAATTTGTTCAGGATTCCTTCCTCAACCTGATTGGCCTTCCAATCCTCCCCCACCCATTTGTCAACCAGGATTGTTTCCCGCATTAATTTGACTGCTCTTCCCCAAATTACTTCCGGTTCGTTTGCTATGTTCTGAAATATCCTGCGATTCCTCTCCTTCTAGATCATCCAGAGTACAAACCCTGAGATGAGATCCCATGCTCTTCTGACCACTTTGCATTGAAAAATTTCCTTATTCCATTGGAAAACCGCTTCGTTGAATTCACTGGGGGCAGTTTCGGGTTTGCCAAAGGTTCGTTTAGTGTTCATCCACAGAATCCTTGCAAAAGGACAGTTTATCAGCAGGTGATTTCTGGTTTCCCCATCAGTGTTACAGAGACAGCATCTCGATGTGCCATTAAGGCATTTTTTTTGAATTCTATCCCAGGTTAGGATCTTATTCTTTGATGCCAGCCATATAAATATGGAGACTTTCGGCCACCAATTACTTTCCCATATAATTTTCCACTCTGGATTCTCTTCATTTCCGGTTTGAGAAACGGTTAGGTAGTAAGCCTCCTTGGTGGTGAACAAGCCTTTCATCGAATTCCCCCACCTAAGGATGTCCCTTCCATTACGAGCTTTAATCTTCCTGGATTCTACCTCCTTCCTGTAGGCTTCTTCATGGTCTTGGCTGAGCTCTCTGTCCCACTCCGTCGAATCAATCCATATTCTCCAACTTTCTTCTGGGTTATTAGATTTCCAATAGTCTCTAACATGAGTTCTATCTCCTCCTATTCTGTCTCGAATCTGATGAAGTCCTTGAATTCTGCTCAGTCTTTCTTTCTGATGCCACTTATCTTCCCAGAAGTTAGCTTCTTCACCACCTCGGATCTCCCAAAAGGTGTGCTTTTCAACCAAATCCCTGTTCAGACGAGCTAGGTCCCAAATAGAAGACCCTTTGGGAGTTTCTCTTTGCCTTAAGATCTCAACTGCAGAGTAAGCCATGTTATATTTTTCTTTCCATATGGTTTTCCAAAGATCATTGCCCCCCCTAAGCCAGCGCCACCAGCGTTTCGCTCCCAGAACCCTGTTGAGAATATCAGGATCCCTCAACCCCAATCCTCCTTTCTCCTTTCTTTCAGTTAACTGACTCCAGGAAGCTAAGGCCCATTTTTTCTTCTGATCAGCCCCTCTCCATATAAAATTCCTGATGACCTCTCTTATCCTTGTGCATACACCTAAAGGGGCAGCCATTATCGATAAAGGGTAGATGGGGATGGCTTTAAGGACTGATTTTGCCAGAACTATTCTGCCAGCTATGTTTAAAGCTCTGAAGGCCCAATTTACTACCTTGTTGCTCAGCTTATCCAGGACTCCTTGCCAATTTTTCATCTTTTTGGAGGTAAAGTCCAAGATGTTGCCCAAGTATTTTGTAGGCAGTTCTCCTCTCTTAAATCCCAGTAGTCTTATGAGGTGGGCTTTGACCTGATCCACTGTATTAAATATGAAAACACAGGATTTATCTCTATTGATTTCCAGACCAGAAGCCTCCGCAAATAGATCCAAAATTCTTCTGAGGTGTCTTACTTCTTTGACTGTTGGTTCTCCGAACAACATGATATCATCAACAAATTGTTGATGAGTTAAGGGCAGTTTATTTCCCCAGAGCTTAAGACCTTTTATTCTGTTTGCTTCTCTTTCTTTTTTAATAAAGCGACCCAGCCCTTCAGCAGCTAGAATGAACAGAAACGGAGATAGTGGATCTCCCTGTCTAATACCTCTAGAAGCATTAAATGTTTTCGAGGGGGTCCCATTAACAAGAATAGAAAAATTTGGAGAAGAAATCAAGATATGAATTCAATCAATCCACCTCCTATTAAAACCAAAACTTTCCAAGACTTTTTCAAATAATTCCAATTTAGTCTATCATACGCCTTCGACAAGTCTAATTTGATCATCATACCCTTTTGCTTTTTTACTTTTAAGGAATGAATAACTTCTTGAGTTACAACCAGACCATCAAGGATCTGCCTTCCTTCAACAAAACCTATTTGTTTAGCAGATATTAATTTGTTTAGAAGGGGTTTTAATCTCTTGGCAATCATGGATGTTATAATCTTATAAATAACATTACACAATGCTATGGGTCTGAAACCATTGGCGTCTTCCAAATTATCTCCTTTAGGAATTAAAGCATAGAAAGTGGAGTTAATGGCAGTCCATACCTTCTGGTTCATCCTAGATTCTTCTACCAGCTCCAGAATCTCTTTCCCCAGGAAGTGCCATCCCGCCTGGTAGAAATCAACTGTGAAGCCATCCGGGCCTGGAGCAGTACCTTTCTTCATTTCCTTCACAGTTTCCTCTATCTCTTCTAAAGTGACAGCTCTCATCAACGCCTTATTTTGGTCTTCTGTGACTAAGCGCAGAACGGCCAAGCATATTTCCTGAATTGCTTGCATTCGATCAGCTTGAGGTTAACTTAAAATTCCTTTATGGTGATCAATAAGGACTTGTTCAATTTCAACTTGCTCAACCATTCTATTCCCATTCTTGTCTTTGATGGATAGAATCCTGTTTCTCTATCTATGTTTGATCATAGCCTGGTGAAAGAATTTAGTGTTTCTTTCCCCCTCCCTTAACCACTTTATTCTTGATTTTTGCCGCCAGAGGACTTCTTCCTGCTTTCGTCTTTCTTCTAGTTTTCCAAGTATTACCCCTTCCTTGCTGATGCTTTCCTCTGTTCTGCCTTCCATTATCATCTTTTGTTGAAGAGATTCCATTTCCTTTTCTAGTTTTTGTTTGTCTTCCATAATGTTACCAAACTCCTCCTTGTTCCATTTTTTGATTCTCCCTTTCATCTCTTTCAGTTTCAACTGGAACGTGTGCATTTTTCCTTTGCCCTGTATAGTACTTTGCCTCCACCATTCTTCAACTTTCTTGATGAATTCTGGGTCCCTTAACCAGAAGGCTTCAAATCATAAAGGTCTTTTTCCGCGGTTCCCTTTAATATCCATCTCTAGTCTAATCGGCCAATGATCAGAACCCAGGGAATGCATGATCTTTGCTTCGACAAAAACATCCTTATTCATGATAACTTCTGATACTAGGAATCGATCAAGCCTGGAAGCAATTTGGTTTTTACCCCCCCTCCTGTTGTTCCAGGTGCAAATCCCATTGATAGTCTGAATGTCTACTAGCCTTAAATCCTCTATCATTTCATTGAACTTGTCCATGAAGTGATCCATCTTCCTTATCCCTCCTTTCTTCTCTTCTAAGGATCTGATTAGATTAAAATCGCCACCTATGATCCAAGTAGCTTCTGGATATAACCTGCGGATGATTTTCATACTGTTTATGAAATTTTCTTTTTCTCCTGGGGAAGGGGGGCCGTAAACCCCTGAAATAACAACCTGTTCCTTTGTTCCTACTATCCTACCTAGGCCAGTAATGACTCTACTCATGCTGGTCCAGCTATCTAAGATGATATCATTTGGGTTCCACAAAATTGCAATACCTCCTGCAGAGCCAATGGCATCTTGCCCCATAACTTCGTATTGCAGTTTATTTTTGTCAATTATTCCTTCAATTTTTTGAACTGAAATTTTTGTCTCCTGTAAAATCATAATGCTAGGCTTCTCTTTTTTCAGTTTATCTTTCATATACCTTTGCTTACCCTTACTATTCAAGCCCCTAATATTCCAGCTAATAACAATCATTTAAAACTTTTGGAAGGAGGGGAAGAATACCTCTGACAGAGGTATCACTTTACCTGAGTTTATCAACGTTTCTCCCACAGTCTGGATAGTTTCACTCATCGGCTTCCGGCCTCTTTTCCTATTGTTCTTGCCAGAGTCGTCCATTCCCGTCTGTCCATTCCCCTCATCGTTTCCTATCATTATCTTCTTGTCCAAGTTCTCCCCTTTTTTTTCTTTATATTTATGAAATACTTCCTTATACAATTGTTTCTGCTTCTCAGGTATAAATCTGCTATCTAGATATTTCCATTCTTGAATTAGCTATTTCATGATTCTCTCCTCTTCAATCTCACTTTCGACTTGGTTTTCCACATCCATCGGGGATTGCATTGTTGTATCTTCCACCTTTCCTTCCGTCCGTTCTCTAATAATTTGTCTTGAGTTTGCATCCTTTCCTTTATTTTCACCAGCGATTTCCATTGGAGTGTTCCCAGGGTCCTCGTCGTCCTCCAAATTTACTTCATAGTCCTCGTTTTCGCTCTGAAGTGCCTGAAACTTGTTTTGACTTATTGTGTGACTGGGTTTTTCTTGTGTTTGGGTTTTTGGTCCTTCGTGACTCTGTCTCTTTCTCCTTGTAACCTGTTGAAAACCCCTATCAGTCTCCTCCATTTTTCCTGCATTACTCTGATGTTCCTCCTGACTTCTTTTCGATTCCTCCTCCTTATTCAGCGGGCATTGCCTTTATAGGTGGCCATATTCATGGCATTTTTGGCATCTAAACGGGATGTGTTCGTAGTCTATTGGCTGTTGCCACACATCATCATGATATTCCAGCTCGATATTATCTGGGAGGGGTTCTGCCAGATTCATGTAGACACAGATCCTCGCATATGAGTTATATTTGCCTCGTTTTGTAGCTTCTGCGGCTTTAACAAAGCTCCCGATTGAGTTCCCTATTCCTTCCAAAATTTCAGGGTCCCAGAATTCATCGGGAAGTCCAAACAGTCTAACCCAGATTGGGGCTTCCAGCAGCTTTTCCTTCTCTGGGTTGTATCTTTCCTCACAGTATTTCATGAATAAGCCTACATTGTTCATGAAATACGGTCCTTCTTCAAAGATCCTGTTCCTGTCCTCCAGATTCGTGAAGATAGCTGTGAAAAACCCTTGTGCTCCCAACTTCAGGTCTATGTGACCCCTAGGTTTCCATCTTTGATCAATCCATCTGTATAACTCTTTCTCCGAAGGCCAGTAGCCTATGAATTTGCATATCAGGGCATGGTCCTTCATATAACAGTTGTATTCCTCAAGCTTGTTGTTGGGAATGACATATCTTGGTTGTTTTTGTGCCCTAGGTAGGCATTTTCCTCTCATCCTTTTCTGCCATAGGTTACCCATCACTGGGGCATAGCTTTCCTTCTGGTTCTGCTGCATTCCGCTTGCGCTAGTCTCCCCTGTTACCACGTTCTTGAAGGAGGGGATCTCTCCCCTCCCCGTTGGATTTTCCATTTCCCACTCAACTCTTGCCTCTTAGAATTTACCCTAGCGTTGCTGAAGAAAATTTATTTACCTGAAATGCAGGTGATACACGGATCTTCTCCCCGGCCTATCCTCTTCGACTGTCCTTTCTCCCGCACTCGTCGCCGATCATCCCTGTCTGCTGCGCCGTCTGCAAACCCTAGCAGCGCGCATTCCGCTCCAAATTTAAATTTAATTAAATTACAAATAACTATCATAATACTTCTTCATATAGAAACAATATAATTTTTTTGTTAATTAATATTTTCTTTTAAATATAAGTGATCCATAATTAATATATATAATATAAATATATATATTATATATATTAATATATATATATATAAATGATATATAAAATGTTACAAAATATTATAAAAAAATTTAGAATTGAAATTCTATATAATTAAAAATATGTTTTTATTTAAAATAAATATAATTTATAAAAAATTAAGATTGAAATTCTGATAATTTTAAATATATATATTAAAATAAATATATTATTAAATAATAAAATATATAAGAAAAAATAAATATATATTGGAGTTTTCGATAATTTATTAATTATTTTAAAAAATTAGAATTGAAAATTCCAATAATAATTTTATAAAGATATTTTATTTAAAATAAATATAATATTATATAAAAATATAAAAATAAATATATATTCGAATTTTCCATTATATAGTAAAGAGTTTTATTTTCCATTTTTTTAGTTTTTAGAATTTGATGATTTTATATCTTTATTTGGGAACGCAATATTTTATGTAAATCAATCAATTTTCATAGATACAATCATATTTTCTATTAAAAAATCCATGCATGGTATGTAAAACTTATTAAATAGAATTACAATAATAATATAAATACATTTATGCATTCTAGCACTTTACAACTAGGAAAAGTTATAGTGATGTTTATATAATTTTTGAGGAGTTCATGAATTTATTAAGTAGAATTATAAAAAAATATAAATACATTATGCAGTGTCTAATATTTTTGAAGGAGTGAACTACTTGAGATATGCACATGTTGGCATGCAAGTAGATGTCATTTTTTAGTAATAAATATATAAAAATAATAATAAAAGTTGTTTGAGTGATTTTTTCTAAACGGTGGCACAAGTATCAAATATTATGGACCTTTATAAGATCATCCAATGCGCTGGATAAATAGGCTACATTATGGCTCTTTCAAATAGGCTACATGATGGCTCTTTCAAACCCACTGCATGTAGTGTGTTTTGTCTTCTTTGAGAAAAGTAGTGGGATTGAGGCACAAGTTGCAAACCAACAAATCAAAGCTTCAAGGTAAATGTAGCATTTGGCTCCCACTGAAAATAATATCTTATACCAAAGAGCATTGCTTATGTCAATGCACAATCCACAAAGTACTAGCCTAGTGGAAAGACGTCAATGGACAATCCACAAAGTACTAACATAGTGGAAAAATCTACATAAAAAAGATGCAACATCGGAATCAATAACAACTATATAACAATTTCCTTGCCTACAAAGGGTAAATTGCTACTTTTGAAAAATAAGAGGATGTTGAAGTCTTATCCTAACATCCTTACTTTTATGTACCTAAGAGTTGGTCAATTAATGCCTACACTCATCCTTTTAAATAAATCCATTAAACAATAGTGGTTAATTACTTAACTTGAAAATATTGTATTTCTTAAATAAGACCATGAAATAATTGATATTCACCACTCTAATATGAAGCTTTTATTATTGAAAATCTATTTAAATAGTTAAAAAGACTATAGAGTGTTTTGTCAAATGCTCTACCATTTAGAGCTTTTCTTAATAAAAAATCATAAAAAAAAAGTAAATATTATTTTAATTTTTCTAATTATCATAATATACTATTATATTTTCATATATTTCTTATAAATTTGTTAATCATAAAATACTTACAACTTTTATACTCTTTATTTATGTTTTAAATTTAAATATTAAAAAACATTATACTTAATTTTATTTACAAAACTTATATATTTATATTTATAAATAACATACAAATAACACATTTATGTATATGTGACATTATAATCCATGTAATAATAATTTAAAAACATTTAACATAGTATAAACATCTATTTAAAAACCTTGCAACATAAACTCAATGATTTCCATTTCCACTACTACCAACAATGGTAACATATCATAATGTATAATCTCACCAACCAACAAAACAAATTCAATAATAGGTTTTTAAGTATTGCGTAGCATCTAGTTAAAAGTAATATATTGAAGTCCTTTAGCTCTCTTTTATTTAGTGTGGGTTTTTTATTATTTTTCTCTTTATAGCTTATTTTTAATTTACTATGTGTAATTTTATTTATTTTAAAATTTAAAAATTAGTTTCCTTATAACATATTATTTTCTTATAAGATTCTATATATATTATAATACTAGCTCATTTCACATATATTCTTATTTATAACATTTATCTAATATATATATGTGTATTATATATATTTTATTACTTACTACTAACTTCATTTTCTACAACAACATTATCTTTTCATGCCTTCCTTTAATTCTTTTCATTAATTCAAAAAATTTGTAATCGTTCCTATGCGAGGAAGTATTTCTCTTCATCTCAGAATATAATTTTATTCCATGATACAAATCATATAAATCTAGTTTGCACATGTTAATTTAAATATTACAAATTAATTTAATTTAAAATAATATTTAATATCAAAAATGTTTTCACTCAAATATAGTATCAATAATCATGAACATAATATCAATAGTCATGGTTAATCGAAGCATTAAGAAGTGTAAAAATACATTGATTTCAAGCAAAACAATATCCCAATAAAGTATCATCTGCACTACATTTATATAAAATTTTAAATAGTCATATTTACAAATTAATTCTAAATAATCATATTTTACAAATTAAATAAATTAGTTATAGAAGTGATTGGTTGGAAAATAAAGTAAAAGTCAGTTTATTTGCATTAAATTTGGAAATTTTCAGATATATTTTTCAAAAAAATTTGTTTTGGATGGGATAAAGATTTATTGGAATTACAAGTTTAAATTATAAATTCTTTATAATCTAGTTTTCCAAAAAATTTCCAAAATACGAAATCTCTATTATAATAAAAACACATTTTAAACAATAACATATTGGGATTTGATAAAAATAATTTCACAAATTTCGAGTGAAATCTAAAAAATAACCCAATCAAAGCTCTTAGAATCCCAAATAAAATAATTATAAACTTAAACACCCATAAAACAAATAACAAATAACGCCATAAAATAAATAAATTAGAACAAAGAAAATACCAGTAACCAAAATAACCATTTTTAACTCAAAACTTATTATATTATATCATAAGATGCCGAAACTTAAATCAAAGACGAAACTCGAGATTCTAAGTAAAAAAAACTAACTTAAATCGAAGACGAAACTCGAGATTCTAAGTAGAACAAACTAATTTATGTTTAGGAAAACATGAAAGAACAGAGGAGACACGAGTTAGAACAAACTGGGTCACT
>APFE031420316.1:72628-83774 GCA_000404065.3 Pinus taeda | reverse complement strand
GACAAGACCCCTATATTCAAGGGAGTCTTCTAGGGGTTGTTGGAGGAGCTTGTTGGCCTTCAAAAACATATCCAAATTTAGATGCTAAGACTGCCAAGGATCACACAAGTCATTAGTATGGTTGAATCTCTTTAACACACCATTATTAACACTTGAGGAATAACTTGTAAACTCATAAAATGCATAATAAACAAGGTAATAAATGCATGTTATTTCTAGGTGATAGAGATTATAAATGTTCCTTTAAATCCATAATTCAAGGGACCATTGACAGGTTAAATTTGTACTTCTCCGTGAATTTTATGTGAAAAAAATGATAAGAGGAATTGATACTTGAATTTGTTATGATTTCCGTAAAAAATTCTTATTTTCCTTTTAGTGATGATTAATTGTATTGATCGATGATTTGGGAATTTTTTTTTAAATACAACTATAGTGCTAGGATAACTACTCACGATTGTAACCAACTTGGATTCAGTTGAAATTAGATCAATGAAGCACTATGATGGATGAAATCTTTACATATAAAAAAAATTTCTCTAATTTTTGTAATATAAGAAGAGTTTCTAGATTTTTAAGGAATTTGATCTTTATTTACTTCTTGATAAATTATGCATAGGAACAAACTCCCGTAGTCATGAACAAACGTGTATATGCACATGAAGGTCTTGTAAGAGAAATACATAACTTATGCATACTTTTTGTGACTCATACACTACTTAAGAAACATAGAAAAAGTCAATGACAATAAACAGTTAGGATAAGACTGAATATTGTGTAATATATCTGCATTTTATTCTGAGGCATATAATGTTAACTTTTTGATATTTAAATGAAGTATAGAAAAGAAAATAGTGGAGTTTAATTGTTTTTTTTAATGTTAACTTTTTAATATTTGAATGGAGAATGGAAAACAAAATAGTGGAGTTTAATTATTTTTGTTTTTGGGTTTCACGATGGGTTATATTTTTTGGTTGATTTTGTGAAAAATTTGATGAAGATTGATTGGAATTATAAATTTGAGTTGTGTAATATATAGAATTTAAGTGCCCCAAAAATCACACTTTTGTTATAAATCACAATCTTATTGAAATTTTTATTTTCAAATTCAACCAAAAATATCAAAATGTGAAATAATAATAATTAATAATAATACAAATTTTTTATTATTCAGCAATAAATTATTATTACTATGAAATTATTAATACAAGTAACACACTTTATTAAGCATCTTAAGAATGTTTTTTGGTTTACAATAATGCAGTATTGGCGAAGATGTACATGATTGCAAATCATTTTATTATTTAGACCCATAAGTGTAGTTTTTAATTTGTAAATAAATAATCTTTAGGTTGAGCTTAATATATAATGGAAGACATGTTGTAACTTTTGTTATCAAGGGCCGAGAGGGATTAAATCTCGCTAGGCTAAAATCTTACCCAAGTTTTTCACTCAAAAATGAGTTTGCACCTTGAGATATTTGATCCCTCTAAGTGCTTGAGAGATGTAGAGTTAATATGCATCTAGCAATTTTTTTTTTTAATTAGGATGCACTTTCATTACATCACATCCAAAACAAGATAAAATGTAGAAAACTATCTTTGTTCAAAATTAAAAATTATGTTTATTTAATATTTATGGAGTGTTTTCTTAATTGTGACATTTTATAGAAAGATTTACAAATATATATGTTTTTTTTAAAATTATATATATATATATATATATATATTATATAATTATATATATGTATATATATTTAAATGTAATGTGTTGTAAAATATTATGCATTGATGATATGATTATGGTTATTTATTTTTACTGTGCCTAGAGGCACTCTACAACCTAATACATAAGGGAGATGTTGTGAGGTAACATTATGTAAAAAATAAAAATAAATTATATGTTCGCTAACTAATAAAAAATAAATAATATGATGGAGATGTTTTCATGTAATGTTATTTAAAAAAATTTATGTAGGCTAATTAGCGAAAGAATACCAGGGAGATTTTTTCATTTCGCTAGAAAAATATTGAAAAGATAAAGAATAATATTGAATACGTTGTTCAATTAAACGTTTTAACAAAAAGCACATATATATAGTTATGTTGTTAATCTGAAAAGAAATTATGTTTGGGCAGAATTCAAGAAAAAAAAAGAGTATAAACATCATTAAAAAGTTAAAGTATGTTTCATATTCAAAAAATATTAATATATATATTTTGCAACTTATAATAATGAAATGAAATTATTTGTCTATAAATTCAGTTTTACTTCACATTAGGGAGACAAACTCACCAAACTATAAATATGGCCAACACCTGGCTCCTCATTCTAATAACTAATAAATCATAAGTTAACAAACTCACCACCTTATAAATATGACCAACACCTGATTCCTCATTCCAATAACTAATAAATCATAAGTCAACTCTTTTTATCTAATAAATCATAAGTCAACTCTTCATATTTGTAAAATGTTATGTGTAATTGGAATACTTACAAAACTAAAATTCTAGCTCCTATTAGATGTTAAATGTTGCATGAGATTAGAATACTTACACAACTAAAATATTTTGTGTTACCTGCAAAATGTTACATGAAATTGGAATTTGAATAGTTACAAAAATAAAATGTTGCGTGAAAAAATTATGTTAGTGTGAGCAATTTTATCAAAGTAAAAAATAATTGTGTATTTAAATTATATCATATATATATATCTTTATTATATAATCTATCTAATATATATATATATATATATATATATATTTATAATTATATAATATATATATAAATATATATAAGTTAAATTTAATCAAAGTGAAAAGCAATAACTATTTCTGATATATAAACCAACACATATCCATCTTAGCTTTGGATCTATGAGGGATAAAAACTCTAGAGGTGCAAACCTTTGCTCAAGTTTTGCACTAAAAAAAAGAGGTTTTCACCTCCAAAGATTTGATTCCTCTTGACTCTTAAATGATCCTAAGTTAAGATGGCTCTACCCTGATTTATTAAAACTGTCGCTAGAAAAACTTATGATGCAGGAGCATCTGGTTAACAGGATGAAGACAGAGAGAAGGTTGATATGGATTCTGACAAGGACAGAGAACACAACTCACTGGACGGACAACATGTCTGTCTTTACTTTTATTTTTATTTATTGTTTTTGTTATTTTACTTTTCTTTAAAAATGCCAAGAATAATGTAATGAACTCTAGTTAGGAACAACAGTTATTAGTCAGAGTCATTTGTTTCCGAACAGTTATATTACTGTTGCAAATACAAGCAAAGAAAAACATGCCAGTTAAGAATAAGTTTCAAATACGAAATAACTATTGTAACTGACAACAAAAAAACTAACAACAGTTATCCAACTGTTCGAAGACAATGATACAAAAGGAGGAAAAATAAGCCCAATAGGGGTTGGCTAGAGAAGAAGATAAGAAAAAGAAATAAATATACTCATTCTTTTAGTGCACATACACTTCCACGAGTGTCCTCAAGTACTATGAAAAGAAATTCAATGTTGTGTATTCCTTTGTTTTCTTTTATGATACAAAAAACAATTGTTAACAGGTTCACTACAGACTCCGAACTAGAACAGAAGCCCAATAATCAAACAAAGAGCCACAACGACCAACACAGGTCGCGCGGTCATAGCGCCCAGGTGTATATACATTTAACAGGTATGCAAACAAAACCATACAAGTGGTTCCAGAATTATTTTCATATAAAATTCACGGAATAGAACATAGTAATTAAAAGCCTGTATAAGTATTTACATTCTCTGTTCAAATTAACTACAAAAACAACCGAGTTCACAGACATGGGGAATTGACACGGTTGCAAACAAAATACCTCAATAAAGAGTTCGAGCCCATCCCCTAAGGTTATCACAGAACCAATCACCTAAGGAACCAACAACAGACAGTGGCACAGAGCCAACAAAAACCAAGCAGACCATACAAGAACCCAAACAAGCACAGTTAAAACGATAAGGTGAAGCTACCCGTATACTGTTCAGGGTGGCTGGGAGTCCAAGTGTTCGGAGCAACGAACAACTCCACCTGCATAAGGGAAAATGAAGAAAGGGTCAGTCACCAACCACAACAAACGAAAACCATAACGGAGAATCTAGAAGAAACTGCTGAGGAAGTTTAACAAGGGCCATTACCTGATAGGCGAGCCGCAGCTATAAATTCCGTAACCAGACGAACCCCTCCTCACAGAGGAGCCGAGCCATTAGTTTCAAAACAAATAGCAGACATAAAATCTAGCAAAGAACGAAAGCTTACCGGTTGAGTTGGCAAAGGGACGGGTAGATCATGCCTCATGACCAGTCGAAGTTGGAAGCCTACGAACCCACATCCACATTAACCTTATAGCTCTCGCAGAGATATAAACCCTTGTGAGATACGAGCAGACAGTGACTAGAATACACAAAGGCGAACATCAAAGCCAGATATACTCCTGCCATAAATCTGTCATCTCCTTTGAAAATATTTCTGTACAATCTTCAATACTTTCACAATCCCAGCTTTCTGTTGTTACCATCTCATCACCTGCATATAAACTCTCAGTTTGCACAAAATGTTCAACAATATCAACTGTTACTTCCCTTATCTGCTCTTCAGACTGATTCACTTCTTCCACATCCACAAGAACTTCTTCTTGCACTATAACAGTTCCACAAGATGGCACATCCTCCTCAGTGAAACCTGTCATCACATCACAACTGTGAGCTATAAAAATACATGGTTTTATATTATCCAGCTGATCTGGATTTACCCAATAACTCAAGAAATCATCAATGATTTTGTCCTCTTCTGTTTCATCAATGGAAACCTCCTCTGCACCTGCAAACATACACAACTCATCAGCTTTAAAACCACAAGACTTTTTAGTCTTGACTGCTTTCTTCAGCACTTCCCTTTGATCATATCTGCATGTGAAATCTTCAAATTTAATCTCTAGCACAAGAACTCTAAGCCCCTTTTTCACCAAGGCAATCAGAATTTGCCTCAACCTCCTCCGCAGTTGTTGCCAAATCACTCTCTTTCCTTTGAGTGGAGAGAGCCATTTTCCTTTCTACTTTTCCTGGTCTTGTAGCTGTTTTTCCAGTACCTGTAATTGTGCCTTTATTTCTGCAATCTCTCTTTCTCGAACTCCACCAGTCACCTCATCTCTGTGGAATTTCTCCGAACCTCTTCCTCTGTCTCCTTTATGATTTTTAGTAGCCTTCTCCATCGCCATAAGTTCTTCAGCTATGCGTTGCATGAAGCCTCTGCCACAGCAAGCTCTATTGCTGCCACTTACCTCACCAATCCTTCCCTCCGGATCTGGTCTTTTGGTAATCATAGTTCCTCTGTTGGAACCTTTTGAGCATCCTCTACTGCTCCTGTAGGCTTCTCCCATCTGCAACTTTACTCAACCTCTGTTGAATCTTCAGTTTCTGCCACATTCACTTCTCCTTCCTTCCGCTGAGATTTCTTCACTATTCCAGTAAATCAATATTCATCAGTCCAAAAATCATCACATGCAATTAACAAAAAAAACATGAACCTTCAAAAAGGACTGCTCCCGCTCTGATACCACTTGATGCAGGGCTGGCCTGCAGTTTTCTATCACTTGGTGCAAGCCAAGCCTGCAAAACCAGGATCTTTAAACTCTCTGCTCATAAACATGCATCTCATCTCTCACCCGATCTCTGATGCCAAAATTTCATACAGCGTTCTAACCATAGGTCTTCAATAAAAACAATAAAACTAACTGAAGATCACACCAACCATATGCAGACAAAAATATGAGAATAATTAATTAAGAAATAAAATATTTACAAGAGAATTCATGGCCTATTCATGGCCTCTTCTTCTTCATACTCACTCATTCTCTCTCACTCTATCTCTCACTTTCTCTGATCCTCAATGTCCTTGAGGCTACATTATTTATAAAACTTAACATGATTAAAAAATCCTAAAATCACTCAACTAAAACCTCTAAGAGTCTACATGCAATGCATACACATGGTGAAAAGCATCTTGATGCTTTTTCCCATCTTTTTCCCTGTTCTGAAATAGAAAAGCCTTCCTTATCCACATCTATTGCTTTTATGCCTAAGACACTCAAAAATATTTTAAAATAATCACACCCCCTCTTTATTCGATATTTACAAATGAAGAGGGTCTTGATGCTCCTGCATCATATACACTACAACGACAACGAAAACACATGCAAATGTAACTATAATTCAATCTTACGAGTGCTTCACCAAACAATTAATAGCATACCGGCCAAGACTTGAAAAAGCAGAGACCACGAACGCAACCAAATGCACACCACACCGTCAACCGGGCAGACAGGGTTCATACATTTCATCACAGAAAACGCAGGAGTTGCAAAGAATCGCCAGGATCTCACAGAGCTAAAGACCAATGCAACAATGACCACCCAAGTAGCGCGAACGGAGTAAAACCCAAACCGAGGCGGGTTTCCAAGATCCCGAGGAGGGACAGATGTCCACCCAGCAAACCATCAAGGTACCCATGCCGTAGCCCAAGGAGATTGAAAATGAAAACAACATGTATTACCAAATCAATTACATTACTGTCCAGATCGTAAGTGCGTTACACATCAGCTTTGGAACGGCGGGACCACGTGGGTTGGCACCATCAACATATGACATAATATTTTAAATTTTATTAGTATTAAAACTATCACTTGAAAAACTTACGACATATTATTTTAAACTTTATTAGTTTAATTTTATGTTAATAAATTAAATTATAATTAGAATAATTTAATTTCAAGAATATGGATTGGTCTTTAATTCACATTCATAGAATAGAGGAGGATGAGCTTTGTACTATTTCTTGGTTTTGCTTAAATGTTCTATTTTATTTTTTGTAAATTGAGGATTTCCATTACTTCTTGAGATTACATCGTTTCATGGTTTCTTTGAAAATGTTGTTGGTGTCACTCTTACTAGATTTATTCGCTAACGCCAACAAGGGTATGCCCAAGTAAATGATATATTTACACAGAAACAAATTTATACAAAAACTAACCAAAATTCATTGCCAAAAACAAATAAACAACCTACAAACATTCATTCTCATCTGAATTTTCTAGGATTGGATGTTCTCAAGTTTAACCCAGAGGAGACCGGGGTTTGAACTCGGAATGGACTAACCTTGCATGTGAGAAATTTGGGTTTCTGACCAGTTCAACTACTCCTGAGAATTCCTTCGCCAATGCCAAAGTATCACCAATATGTCATGTGTTCCCCAAAATCTGGTTAGAGGTGGTCCATGAAGTAAATGATGTTGTCGTGGTCCCTTTGGCATGCTCAATTGATATGGACCAATGAATTGTGAAATTATTGGAGTATATGCACCATATCATCGTGAGAGGGGGAACTACCATCCTGAGGAAGGGAGAAAGGAAATAGTGGATTAATGTCTTTCCAAGTCCCCAATCTTGACGTTGTTAGCATCTTTGAATGCTATGCATGTTCATCCCAAAATTCCTCCTTTGATGTGAAAAATTCTAGCTCAGCCTTTCCCAGTTTCCCTCTTTCACCCAAGGATACCTTACAACAACATGCTCTTTACCCAAACTAAGTGGCTGTAGGTAAGCGGAAATCCAAATAAAAAAGAAAATACACCACCTTGTGACGAAATGCCACTTCAAAACTAGACAAAAGGAGGTCTAAAGACCTCTATATCATACGTTGATATGATCTGGTCATTTACCAATAAGTTTTGCAGATGTATTTTTTCCCCAGTAAGAATGTAAATAACATATGTGCAAGTTAGTGGATAGAATTTTTCTTGACACGATGGGCTGTTGATCTTTAAAGGTATATATAATCAGCATTCTCATGTCATATGTTAACTGTTTTCAATTTTAATCACACTAGGGCATGCTCTTTGTGTAATGCTATATCGATTGTTTCTTCATTGTTTTTTTATTTCCCAAAGAAAACTATGAACAACATGATTTCTAATAGGAAAAATTTTCAATGCTAGATCGATTGTTTCCTCATTGTTCTTTTATTTCCGGAAGAAAATTATGAACAACATGATTTCTAATAGGAAAAATTTTCAGGTAAAAAGGACTAACTTTATTTTTGGTCTTCATGAAGCCTGCTATACTGAAACCCTACCAGGGGTGTTAGCAAAGTGCATTATGGAGGCCAGAATGAATGTAGCATCCATTGTGGAAAATAAAAAAGTGACAGAAATTTTGCCATAGGAATTGGATTGAGAAAAGGAGGTGTGGATTTCCATTTGATTAAGCTTCTTTCGGGTGGAGATGGAAGCATGACAGAGTTATCATTTGCCACTTTGGAGGCACTTTCCAGCACTTTGGAAGGTCGGTCTGCTATATTTGGTCATTTACAACAAATTATGTAGTTGGGATTAATCAACAAATTTTGCCTAAATTATATAGTTGATTGATCCCATTAGGAGGCTCATTGATCCCTAAATGGCTTTATCTCAGTCAGTTTGAGGATCAACCCTCCCTATAAGCCTACTTGGGTGCATTCACCAACATGTTTCTTCACTTTGGTCTACATTGGTCACCAACAGTGTGCTCCCCTTTGCAATCGCGTTGGTTCTAGAAATCCGGGAGAATGATTGAGATTCCAGATGCTTCCACTTCTAGGAGTTTCCAAAACTTGTTACAACTACTTACCTTGGATAAAACATTCGGATCCTATCCTTCCTTACATCGGAGTTTTCACCATTTATCCTTTGACCCTATCCCTCCATGAAAGTAATATCTCTTACCCTAGATTGGTAATTGGATAAGAAGTCCCAACATACCATACTTCTTTATATATTCCCAACCTTCTATGTGGTTGGGGGTTGGATTTTGGATAGTGATTCTGCCCTTATGTTATTGTAGTGAGTGGTCATCATTCCATGCATTTAGGGTGATTTGAGGTGCATATTGTGGCAAGGAAAGGACAAGTCAACAAATTGGAGGGGCTCTTCTACGAGATCAACTACCAATAATGGTTGTAATCTCATTCCATTTATAGTAATGCAAAAAATTCATTAGTTTCCTATATGTGACATTATTTCACTTATTTCAATACCATGTTGATATATTGAATGAACTTTCTATATGATATTACATAGATCTCATAGTTTCTTGCCCTATATTATCTGAGTGTGCAGATTTTAATTTTGGCAATCAAAGTTGGAATTAGAGCTTCCAAGCTAAAAAAGGAGTGAAGCCTGTGAAGGATTGTAGGTAGGTTTCACTCCATCATCTATTTATTTTAAAGCAAAGTATTGTGTTCTTGTCTCTTTGTTATTCTAAATTAGACACCAACCTATGAGAGATCATTTTGTCTACAATCGTAACTCTAACACAGAAAACTAACAAAGTACTCAGGATTTTTTCCCATGCATCGGAATAGTCTCAAGGTATAATTCATCTTACAATACCCGTTTTTTCACAATAATATTGTAGTACTCGATTTAGTACATCATTCCACGTTTAACATGTCACTCTGGATTTGTTTGTACAGTCATTCAAGTTTTACTCATATGAATTATTAGAGAGACCTCTTATGAGTTATGTACTTAAGGAAAACGTTAATTTTTTTTAAATTTTTCAGCAGCTTAACTACGATTTCACTATGGTACTAGCAATATGTATTCATATTTCAACGTGCTAACATTGTACATCGAATCAAATTATATGATATTTTCAGATTTCACAATTTTGCATAGCATATTGGACGATTTAGGCTTATATATTGAGCAATCTCGTTCACTAGTATGAATGCGTGCTTATGCAACCTTAAAAATAGATACTCTTAAGTGAGTGTGTGCTTTATAGGAAATTGATAAATTTACCATGGACAAGGTTCCCTTCCCAAAGATGCTCTTTTCCATTTATATATGTGTTAGGTTTTCTATTTATAGATAACAGTTGTCTATAATGAGACTTTTTGAAAGCTTTTCCAGTGGGTTTTTCCGGTCAAAATCCGGCAGCATTTTATTGTAATCGCAAGTTTGATAACTAGTTTCTGCACAATCAAAGCGTCCCAAGGGTTTTTCAGGGTGCTGAATCCAAATATGCAGTGAAAAAACCATTTTAACTGCAACAAATCAAGATTTAATCTCAATTTCTTCCGCCGGATTCTGTCACCGGAATCTCCAAAAAGTCGCATTATAGACAACTCCTTTATAGATATCTTACTGAGTTCTTTTATCTTGCAAAAACATTGGCCAATTTGGCATGGACTTATCCTTAAGGTGTTGTCTCGAAGGATGGATTATTTTTTCCCATTTATTTATAACTGTTACAATCTATTCATGTTTAAGTGTTACAATTAGTTTATATTGGCTAATTGATTTTTTTCATATTCAGAAGTAATAGTGAGAGTTAATTCTAAGGGGTGTATTTGAACATGAAATTTGGAATACATAAAAATATTAATAATATGAGGTATAGTATTTAAAAATTATTGTTAATAAAAAGTCTTTTAACATTATGTAAATAAAATAGTTAGTATCAACCAATGAAAATGTGAACTTGGGTTACACTTTTGTGAGAATTTCTTCTTGAAAATTAATAAATGTATTTTTTATCCACCAAATTAATTTTTGACCAAACTTCCATTATTTGGTTGAACAATTTTATATTTAAAAAAAAAGTCATTTAAACTAACGACATCCATGCAACGGTTTTTTTCTATTGGGAAAATAATCTGGTGACAAGATTTTTTGGCCGAAAAAACTTTTCGGGTGAATTTTTTTTATATCTATGAAAACCATTAGTCTTTCGTAGAATTTTTGGTAATTTAAGTATGGGGGATTACGCAGTGCATTATATTAGATATCATTTTTGGGATTCAACTGTGTTAAGTAAGTCATTCAAACGTATGACCATTTCCATGAGAGGTAGTCGTAACTGACTAATTTCTCATGATTTTTTGATAGTTCACTTAGCACTCATTGCATCGGGTGATGCTCACAGGGGTGAAGAAGTGGGATTGAAACTAGTGAAATGTGGAGAACGAATCACATAGCATCAATCATCACTTCCGGGGTTGCACCCGGTACCCAGGAGGTCACCCATCCCAGATCTCCTCTCGCTCAAGTGCGCTTAACTGTGGAGTTTT
>APFE031420316.1:58875-71917 GCA_000404065.3 Pinus taeda | reverse complement strand
TTTCCCTGTTCTGAAATAGAAAAGCCTTCCTTATCCACATCTATTGCTTTTATGCCTAAGACACTCAAAAATATTTTAAAATAATCACACCCCCTCTTTATTCGATATTTACAAATGAAGAGGGTCTTGATGCTCCTGCATCATATACACTACAACGACAACGAAAACACATGCAAATGTAACTATAATTCAATCTTACGAGTGCTTCACCAAACAATTAATAGCATACCGGCCAAGACTTGAAAAAGCAGAGACCACGAACGCAACCAAATGCACACCACACCGTCAACCGGGCAGACAGGGTTCATACATTTCATCACAGAAAACGCAGGAGTTGCAAAGAATCGCCAGGATCTCACAGAGCTAAAGACCAATGCAACAATGACCACCCAAGTAGCGCGAACGGAGTAAAACCCAAACCGAGGCGGGTTTCCAAGATCCCGAGGAGGGACAGATGTCCACCCAGCAAACCATCAAGGTACCCATGCCGTAGCCCAAGGAGATTGAAAATGAAAACAACATGTATTACCAAATCAATTACATTACTGTCCAGATCGTAAGTGCGTTACACATCAGCTTTGGAACGGCGGGACCACGTGGGTTGGCACCATCAACATATGACATAATATTTTAAATTTTATTAGTATTAAAACTATCACTTGAAAAACTTACGACATATTATTTTAAACTTTATTAGTTTAATTTTATGTTAATAAATTAAATTATAATTAGAATAATTTAATTTCAAGAATATGGATTGGTCTTTAATTCACATTCATAGAATAGAGGAGGATGAGCTTTGTACTATTTCTTGGTTTTGCTTAAATGTTCTATTTTATTTTTTGTAAATTGAGGATTTCCATTACTTCTTGAGATTACATCGTTTCATGGTTTCTTTGAAAATGTTGTTGGTGTCACTCTTACTAGATTTATTCGCTAACGCCAACAAGGGTATGCCCAAGTAAATGATATATTTACACAGAAACAAATTTATACAAAAACTAACCAAAATTCATTGCCAAAAACAAATAAACAACCTACAAACATTCATTCTCATCTGAATTTTCTAGGATTGGATGTTCTCAAGTTTAACCCAGAGGAGACCGGGGTTTGAACTCGGAATGGACTAACCTTGCATGTGAGAAATTTGGGTTTCTGACCAGTTCAACTACTCCTGAGAATTCCTTCGCCAATGCCAAAGTATCACCAATATGTCATGTGTTCCCCAAAATCTGGTTAGAGGTGGTCCATGAAGTAAATGATGTTGTCGTGGTCCCTTTGGCATGCTCAATTGATATGGACCAATGAATTGTGAAATTATTGGAGTATATGCACCATATCATCGTGAGAGGGGGAACTACCATCCTGAGGAAGGGAGAAAGGAAATAGTGGATTAATGTCTTTCCAAGTCCCCAATCTTGACGTTGTTAGCATCTTTGAATGCTATGCATGTTCATCCCAAAATTCCTCCTTTGATGTGAAAAATTCTAGCTCAGCCTTTCCCAGTTTCCCTCTTTCACCCAAGGATACCTTACAACAACATGCTCTTTACCCAAACTAAGTGGCTGTAGGTAAGCGGAAATCCAAATAAAAAAGAAAATACACCACCTTGTGACGAAATGCCACTTCAAAACTAGACAAAAGGAGGTCTAAAGACCTCTATATCATACGTTGATATGATCTGGTCATTTACCAATAAGTTTTGCAGATGTATTTTTTCCCCAGTAAGAATGTAAATAACATATGTGCAAGTTAGTGGATAGAATTTTTCTTGACACGATGGGCTGTTGATCTTTAAAGGTATATATAATCAGCATTCTCATGTCATATGTTAACTGTTTTCAATTTTAATCACACTAGGGCATGCTCTTTGTGTAATGCTATATCGATTGTTTCTTCATTGTTTTTTTATTTCCCAAAGAAAACTATGAACAACATGATTTCTAATAGGAAAAATTTTCAATGCTAGATCGATTGTTTCCTCATTGTTCTTTTATTTCCGGAAGAAAATTATGAACAACATGATTTCTAATAGGAAAAATTTTCAGGTAAAAAGGACTAACTTTATTTTTGGTCTTCATGAAGCCTGCTATACTGAAACCCTACCAGGGGTGTTAGCAAAGTGCATTATGGAGGCCAGAATGAATGTAGCATCCATTGTGGAAAATAAAAAAGTGACAGAAATTTTGCCATAGGAATTGGATTGAGAAAAGGAGGTGTGGATTTCCATTTGATTAAGCTTCTTTCGGGTGGAGATGGAAGCATGACAGAGTTATCATTTGCCACTTTGGAGGCACTTTCCAGCACTTTGGAAGGTCGGTCTGCTATATTTGGTCATTTACAACAAATTATGTAGTTGGGATTAATCAACAAATTTTGCCTAAATTATATAGTTGATTGATCCCATTAGGAGGCTCATTGATCCCTAAATGGCTTTATCTCAGTCAGTTTGAGGATCAACCCTCCCTATAAGCCTACTTGGGTGCATTCACCAACATGTTTCTTCACTTTGGTCTACATTGGTCACCAACAGTGTGCTCCCCTTTGCAATCGCGTTGGTTCTAGAAATCCGGGAGAATGATTGAGATTCCAGATGCTTCCACTTCTAGGAGTTTCCAAAACTTGTTACAACTACTTACCTTGGATAAAACATTCGGATCCTATCCTTCCTTACATCGGAGTTTTCACCATTTATCCTTTGACCCTATCCCTCCATGAAAGTAATATCTCTTACCCTAGATTGGTAATTGGATAAGAAGTCCCAACATACCATACTTCTTTATATATTCCCAACCTTCTATGTGGTTGGGGGTTGGATTTTGGATAGTGATTCTGCCCTTATGTTATTGTAGTGAGTGGTCATCATTCCATGCATTTAGGGTGATTTGAGGTGCATATTGTGGCAAGGAAAGGACAAGTCAACAAATTGGAGGGGCTCTTCTACGAGATCAACTACCAATAATGGTTGTAATCTCATTCCATTTATAGTAATGCAAAAAATTCATTAGTTTCCTATATGTGACATTATTTCACTTATTTCAATACCATGTTGATATATTGAATGAACTTTCTATATGATATTACATAGATCTCATAGTTTCTTGCCCTATATTATCTGAGTGTGCAGATTTTAATTTTGGCAATCAAAGTTGGAATTAGAGCTTCCAAGCTAAAAAAGGAGTGAAGCCTGTGAAGGATTGTAGGTAGGTTTCACTCCATCATCTATTTATTTTAAAGCAAAGTATTGTGTTCTTGTCTCTTTGTTATTCTAAATTAGACACCAACCTATGAGAGATCATTTTGTCTACAATCGTAACTCTAACACAGAAAACTAACAAAGTACTCAGGATTTTTTCCCATGCATCGGAATAGTCTCAAGGTATAATTCATCTTACAATACCCGTTTTTTCACAATAATATTGTAGTACTCGATTTAGTACATCATTCCACGTTTAACATGTCACTCTGGATTTGTTTGTACAGTCATTCAAGTTTTACTCATATGAATTATTAGAGAGACCTCTTATGAGTTATGTACTTAAGGAAAACGTTAATTTTTTTTAAATTTTTCAGCAGCTTAACTACGATTTCACTATGGTACTAGCAATATGTATTCATATTTCAACGTGCTAACATTGTACATCGAATCAAATTATATGATATTTTCAGATTTCACAATTTTGCATAGCATATTGGACGATTTAGGCTTATATATTGAGCAATCTCGTTCACTAGTATGAATGCGTGCTTATGCAACCTTAAAAATAGATACTCTTAAGTGAGTGTGTGCTTTATAGGAAATTGATAAATTTACCATGGACAAGGTTCCCTTCCCAAAGATGCTCTTTTCCATTTATATATGTGTTAGGTTTTCTATTTATAGATATCTTACTGAGTTCTTTTATCTTGCAAAAACATTGGCCAATTTGGCATGGACTTATCCTTAAGGTGTTGTCTCGAAGGATGGATTATTTTTTCCCATTTATTTATAACTGTTACAATCTATTCATGTTTAAGTGTTACAATTAGTTTATATTGGCTAATTGATTTTTTTCATATTCAGAAGTAATAGTGAGAGTTAATTCTAAGGGGTGTATTTGAACATGAAATTTGGAATACATAAAAATATTAATAATATGAGGTATAGTATTTAAAAATTATTGTTAATAAAAAGTCTTTTAACATTATGTAAATAAAATAGTTAGTATCAACCAATGAAAATGTGAACTTGGGTTACACTTTTGTGAGAATTTCTTCTTGAAAATTAATAAATGTATTTTTTATCCACCAAATTAATTTTTGACCAAACTTCCATTATTTGGTTGAACAATTTTATATTTAAAAAAAAAGTCATTTAAACTAACGACATCCATGCAACGGTTTTTTTCTATTGGGAAAATAATCTGGTGACAAGATTTTTTGGCCGAAAAAACTTTTCGGGTGAATTTTTTTTATATCTATGAAAACCATTAGTCTTTCGTAGAATTTTTGGTAATTTAAGTATGGGGGATTACGCAGTGCATTATATTAGATATCATTTTTGGGATTCAACTGTGTTAAGTAAGTCATTCAAACGTATGACCATTTCCATGAGAGGTAGTCGTAACTGACTAATTTCTCATGATTTTTTGAATAGTTCACTTAGCACTCATTGCATGAGGTGATGCTCACAGGGGTGAAGAAGTGGGATTGAAACTAGTGAAATGTGGAGAACGAATCACATAGCATCAATCATCACTTCCGGGGCTTGCACCCGGTAACCAGGACTTCCCAGGAGGTCACCCATCCCAGAACTCCTCTGGCTCAAGCGCGCTTAACTGTGGAGTTTTTCCCACAATCAAGCCCCCTTAGCTTGCTACCCGATTTGCAAAATCTTAGCAAGTATTGTTCGAAAATTCTATTGCATTTATTTATAGTTGTTCGAAAGTTCATTCACAGTGGTTTGAGAGTTCGTTCGCAGTAGTTTGAGAGTTCGTTAAGGGGGCTTTTGAAGGTATAGCGCTAGTAATTTTTTTTTGTGTTTTTTGTGCTATGTTTTTTTTTTTTTTTTTCAGTGTTACTTTTTAGGTTATTTTTGTTTGGTTTTTGCAGGTTTGTTGGTTTCTAAAGGACGTCGTGGCTGCCGAAGGAGGTTGTTCAACTAGTTTGTGTCTCGTTCGAATGCACATTAACTGTTTTTGTGTTTTTTTTTTGTATTATGTTGATTTTTTTGTTGTTAGTTTTTATGTGATTTTTGTTTGGTTTTTGTAGCTATGCTGGTTACAATAGGAAAGGTTAGTAGGAATGTGTCCACTCTTTGCTGGGAAAATCCGACATATAATTTTTTTTGGTAACATTCTTTTAGTTATTAAAACACTATAATCTAGTTTTTAATTATTTAGTCACTAAGAAGATTTTAATATTTAATCATTTAAATATTTATTTTATGAAAACATAGTTAAAGGAATGTATATTACAAGGTGATTAACAACATTTAACCTAGCTAATTAATTCAATCATCTTCCTAATCCTCCATTCAACAACAACCTAGTTTAAAACTTTGATCCTCTTGAAAAAAACCCCAAACATGAAATAGAGGATTTGATAGTAAGGTATTGGCCTTAAGTGCATACAAGAGTTCATGTCTTCCTATAAGCTTCCATCCTGCTTAATTCATCACACGTTTAGTTAATACAAATTCTGAAATCCTTCCGGCTAATGTTGGGTTTCTTTGTCTCTATGTAGCAGTGTATTAAGAATGATTTCTTTTTGTTGATTATATGTACATAGGAGATTTTTTTATTCTTCTTGTATTTAGAGGACCCTCAATTCTTGATGGGCTGGGTAGCCATTCGATTGGCATCACAATTATGTTTCCTTTTTCTCTCTCTCTGAATTCATTTGTTAGATTTATATGGGAGACTTTCAAACTATCTCAGTGATGGTGCTATAAGATGAATGAATAAGATATTAACTCCATGACTCTTAATAACCCATGGTTTGGTTGTGAATAGAGTTAAGAGGAATAAGAAGTGTAATATCCCTGAGCAATTGAAGTTACCCAATTCCATAAATATAACTTTGAGGAATAGATCCCATAATATCCATAGACATGGGATTATATGCTAGTTTTTCTCTAGCCAATCCATTGCATAAATCAGTATACGAAAACATAGTCTATTTTCCTTTAGTCCAAGTGAGTATCTGAATGTTTGCTCAATTTTGAGAAGGTTCCATATGAAGCTTGCATGACATGTTGTTTGTATTATATCCCATGACTAGCTAGATATAGCTCCCATTGAGAAATTCGTTAGGGAAACATTATGACTACTTATTCTTGATTTCTCTTATTGATGAATTCAACGATTTATACCCAATTTTATGGAACTGATTCGACAACATGAGAATGAACAAAAATTTGTTGGTTCAATGTTCTGAAGGATGAATGGTCTACATTATTGACTTGAATATGGAATTTGTATATTATATTATGTCGCGCAAAGTCCTATTAAATTTGGGATTAAGCCTGGGAGAAAATGAACTGTTGTGTAGTTGAATAAATTGATATGTAATGATACTTGAATTCACTACTCGAGTTGTGAGTGGGTTGAATACATGATTCCCAAAAAAAATTTCAACTCGTTCTTGAATTGAAATTTTATGTGAAGAAATTCACTAAATGCAGTTCATTAAAAGCTTATTTTCAAGGCGAGAGTTTTTAGTTAGTTAATAACTTGGGACCATTGGTAACAATTTGTCTAGAGAAGTAGCAATTTGAAATCAAAACCTCTAGATTTTTATAATTAAATAAAATATAGGCGATATCTATCTACTAGTGAAGGATTCTTTTCTTATGATTGGATTTAATTGCACTTACCATCCTTGTCGTGAGAATATAATCTTTTATTTTCATTTACAAAAGAAATGGAATTTGTATTGCACTTTATTGATGAGTAAGTTACTTTATATTAGTCTCTTCTCATTACAAATGAGCTTGCCAAGAGTGGGCATGAAGAGATCTTTTTATTTTATTGAGTTCTAACTAAATTTCTTGAGAATTTGTCATAAAAAAATCAATTTTTAACATGGTTTTAATGATTAACTTGACAGTGAAAATTGTGAACTGATGATTTTACTTTTGGTGTTCTTTTAGGACCTTTAGTATAATTATTTTGACTATTTATGATATCATTATATTTATTTTATCATACTTGTTATATGTCCCTTGCAAGATTATGTTATCCTAAATTATTAGTAATTTCGTATTGATTTCAACTCTATAATAATTAATATATACATGTAGGATGAGGTACCTTTAATCTAGAAGAATTTTTTTATGAAGTTTCACTCATTTCTTATTAATTTATGTAATCTTATCGAAGATTAGCATTCTATTTTCTTATCCTAGATGGCTCAAACCACATTCCCTCATATGATAGGAACCATAGGAGAAGGAGATACACACGTATTAGTCAAAAAATAAGACTTATTAATGATGACATCAATTAAAAGTTACAATAGTCCTTTGTTGGAAATCTTAATGTTCAATTGATGGTTTTAATAAATCTAATATTGGTGTGCAATATATTTGATAAACCGTAAATTGAAAAATGTTTTGTAAAATATCAAATTATAGGTTTGATATCTCTTATTTGATACTTATATAACTTGTTTTTGCTATACTCTTGGTGAAGGGAAAGTTGGTCCTATAGGATAGATCCAAGGGACAACTACTAGACAAGCCACCTAGTATAAAGCCTTTACATAATATTAGTAACTGTAAAGAAGTAGAGGTTGCACTAAAAAAACTCAAACAAGATATTTATTGCTATTTGATTATCAAAAATTAGTAGAATCCCATATTATATAAAATGGAGTCCTCATTTCTTATAATGAGTTATAATAAGTGGGTTCAAAACCATGAGTACTTAAAACCACTTATACAAACAATGAAGAATATTAGATTAACGATAATATCCCACTGAAAATGCTCATGAAAGGGATTTTTTTACAATATAATAGTAAAAATTTTCTTAAAAGGGTTTACATTAAAATACTAGGTGTATTAGGAACATATTAGTAAATTACTTTATATTAGTGTCTCCTCATCTCAATCTTTGTTGAATTGAACTAAGGTGCCGAAGGGAGATAGGTGATGCGGCACCCCTATTTACAATGTAAGAAATGGATCCTCACATTAAACTATGTTATGAACACTTTAATGATTTTTTAGGTGGTTTAAAGCTAATGGCCCCGCTAACAAAAAATAGTAAATATTAGTTTATTAATTTGCCTAGGTGTACTATGGAAGAAAATCAGTGGCCTTTAGACATAGTCAACTAATAAAAAAAGATATGATTTCCACTGGGCTAGAAAATATATGATTTATTAGTAAATGCTCTTTGATAGGAAATGAAAATGGATCGTTCATGGCATGACCCTTGCGGTCCATAGATGCATATAATTCTTTATTACTTTTGATGGATAGCTTTCATAGTTATTATTTCCTTTCCAATATAATTTTAAGATGGAGGTTAGAGTATTTAACTTCCATTCCTCAATATCATTTAATTACCTCCTATTTTCTTTTATTAAAGTGGTCGCTCATCTAACAAATCCATTTCATATAGGTATTCTTTAGATATGCCAAGTACTAGAGGGGAGCCCCATAATGAGATGGAATGAGCTCAAGCTTCATTCAATTTAATATTATATATATTCAACTCTTTTTCCCTTTAGATATTCTATAGAGTTCTATGTATGAAGGGGATATGGAGCACTACCTCTAAAATCCATCTAGTAATACAACCTAGAAAGTTGATATGACATACTGATATGCAAAGATTATGTTCTACAAAGTATGCCAAGGGATAGGAATAAAATAGAGGATTATGAAGTTTCATTAAGTCCCACTTTGATAAGCACCATGCCACCACTAAATAAAGCCATAACACAATCCACTTACTTTAATGTGTTACAATATGAAACTGATAATATAAAAATGATGTTTAATATGAAATTTAGAATATAAAATGATGTTTGGAATTTGTGCACTATTAGAGGTTTATATCTATTATATTGATGAAATTAACCAACCTAATTGAACATTTTGGATTATATTCCTAACATTTCCAACATGAGACTATTTGTTAAGACATTTTCCCAAAGGACATTGATTTGTGAAATTCCATTATTATTCCGCTAGGGCACTTCATCACAATAAATCTTGCAATATTCCATCATTCAATCACAATATATATTTATTTTTCATCATTATGCCATAATCTAAGAAATTTGCAATAAATAAATATATTATTCATTTTATTGAATTTCGTTTTTATCGGGATAAAAAAACCCATTAAACATGGTTGAAAGATGGACATTATTATGCATAGAAGTTTCTTCTTATCCCAAACTAGGACAAGAAGTGATTACTTATGCACTATACAATATTGTGGTGAACAAAACTCTCCAAAGCAAAAGGAATGTACATGGAAGGACAACAAACAATGAATCATATTATATTTTATTAATAAAAGGATTTGGAACAATTAGGGAGTATGGATCCAATTGAATTGTTGTCTACACCAATTATGAACTTGTGTTCAACAAGATGAAAGGTGGGTACTAAGTCAAAAAGGAGAAGTTAAAACAACTACATAGAGAAGAAAAAATTATTGCTAGTGAATTTGAATCATTTAACAAAAGTCATTTGTAACAACCATGGTGAAAATTCCAAGTAATAAAATTTAATAAAGGAAAAATAATAACCACAGTTGATGGGACACTTATTCAAAGATAAATGTTGGGAAAAATGATAGTGATGGGAATCACTGGTGGTTAATTAATGGCTAAGGAAATTGGAAAAGGCAATGGAAAAGGGTTTGGAAAGGCAAAATGGAATTTTGGCACATTTATTTATGAAGATAATGGAAATTAGGAGAAAAGGGAGGTGAAAGGTCACAGGTTGCATGTGAGGAGGAAAACGAAGGAAAATAATGGAAAATGAATAAAACATAGGCCTCATTAGTAAAAAGGTTTATGAGGATGACTTCACAGACTTTTTCCAATTCGGTTTTGGAGCTCTCCCTCTCTTCTCTCTCTCTCTCTCTCATAATCTTCGACACTTAGAGTTTTCTTGGAGCACTCTTGGAGAGTGTGGCATACCTGGAGTTTTGGACTAAGAAGGAAAATAAAGAGAAGGAAAGTGTAAGACGACACCGTGATCAACAACTACAATGGTTTTATTTGTAGTTATTAAGTTGCATGTATGTTTTCCTCACTAGTTTTGCTATGCATTGCATATGAATGTGGTCTATTGGTCATGATCTATTACTGGCATGGAGGATTTCCTATATTGAAAGTGGATTTTCCTAACCTTTCTATTTCCTGGACAACCATGGTGTTGTGGGTTCATTTCTTTGTCTTTTCTGGTTGGTTCTCATGTTTCCTTTAGTTTGGGTTGAGTTACTAGTTCTTGGAAGCCTTGTTTTGACAATGTTATGAAACTAGCTCAAGAAAAGATAGAAAATATAGATCAATGCTTTAGAATTCAGCCTCTTTGAGGGGGAAACCTCCTTTACATTACATAAATGAATAATTCTTGGATGATACAAATGAAATACCTCCTTTCTATATATAGGAGTCTAAGGAGTCATAACATAATCAGAGCCGACATAACAATAATAATGTAAGGGCACAATAATAACAATAGTGGGCTTCTATGGGGCACAATAGTAACGATATGGGCACTACGTGGGTACATCAATATAATAAGTGGGTTGTAATAATAACAATAAGGGGTTACACTAGTAGTATAGGGGTCTAGCATGCCCCTCTCCTTCAGAAAGCATTGTCCTCAACGTTTGAGTAGTTCTTGATGCTTCTGTGTAAAATTCTTATCCTCCCATGTGGAATCTTCAACGAGTAAATTCTTCCACTTGATGAGATACTCTGAAATTGATTGATTTCGTAGCTTTTGGGTTCTTGTTTCTGTGATTTCTCTAGGTTCCAATATGATTTTTCCTTCCTCTTCAATTTCTGGCAATATTGTCTGAATTGGGATCTTTTGCAACTTTTGAGTAAGTGGCAATACTTATTCATCCTCTTCCATTCATCCCTTGCTTCATTTACCCACTCTAGTTGGATAATAGAAATAGCACAAAACAATGCTTCCACATCCTCATCCTTTCTTGGGAGTGCATCTGCAACAAAATTTTGCTTCCATTTTCTCTATATGATGTCAAAGTCATCACCCAACATATTTGTGACACCTTTTTTTTGTTCTTATAAAGATAATAGTTGTTCTAAAAAGTATTTAAGACTATTATGATCCATTTTTACCTTGAAGAGTCTTCCCATTCGGTAAGGTCGCCATTTTTTAAGTGCATGTAGTATTGCCAACATTTCCTTCTCATAAACAACTTGCTTGAGATGTAGCAGTAAAAATACCCAATCACCTACATCAAAACATTTTTCACTACGATGTTGATCTACCTGTTGTTTCATTTGATTTTGCGCCGAAGTGGCATTATGCTTTAAAAGTTGGAGAACTTGTTGTTGATGCTCGATGTGATCTTTCACTACTTGAACATTTTTCTTTGATATGTCCTTCTATCTCTAGAATTTGAGGAGTGGTAATTTCTTCCAATCCTTTACAAGATATGGTTGGATTCATTTCTTGATGCTCGATGTGATCTTTCACTTTTGAAACATTTTTCTTCTTGATATGTCCTTTTATCCTGATAGTTTGAGGAGCGGTAATTTCAACCAATGAATTACAAGATATGGTTGGACTCATTTCTTCTTTCTTGATGTGATCTTTCACTTCTTGCACCTTTTCCTTCTTGATATGCCCTTCTATCTTGAGATTTTGAGGAGTGGTAATTCTTGCCAATGCTTTACAAGATATGGTCTGATTCATTTCTTCTTTCTCTGGGATAGGGTCCTGGCGTACATCCTCTTCTTTTTGATGTTTCTTGATCCTTTTCTTCCTCCTCTTCATATTATATGTAAAATAATTTCTTCTCATCACGCTTATGACCTTTAGTGCATTTGCTATCACAATTGTAACAAAGCTCTTTTTCTCTTTTTTCTTCCAATTGTTGTGGTGTAACCATTGTAGGTTATGGAAGGCTAGGAGAAACAACACTTCCATATTTATAGTTGTGAGGGGTATGCTTCTTGGTTTCCATAATTTTTCTTTCCACTATGTCACAAAACCGTTTTACTCTTTCCAATTGTTGTGGTGTTGCTCTTTGTATCCTCATAATGTGCTATCATTTCCTCCGTGAAAATTGATCACGTAACAAGTTGTTTCCAAGAACAAAGCCCTTCATACCATAAAAGTTGATCCAGTTCTAAATATGAAGATGCAATACATACCTTTTGTAACAATGGTACACCATGTAGATCAAAATATTGCTCCATTTGAAGTATCCAATTTACCGGATCCTTGCCTTCAAAATTCCTCATCTTAGTTTTTCTTGATTTTAGGACCTCGATCTTGAAACGATTGTAACTCTGTACATTTGGATATTAAGTTATGAAATTGCGACTTGTAGTAGCCCTCCGTGTCCTCTTTCGAATGCCACTAGTATGATCTAAATTGAATTCTCCAAGAAAGGGTTATGCACAATCTCCCAAGATGACCTGATTATTGACCTTTCCAGAAGAGAAAAAGTGTATGAAGTGCCACGTGTCACTGTTTTGACCTTTGGCTCTGAAAAACATATAGAAGAAACTACAGTTCGTCCTCTCTCTGTACCTTCTTACAAAATTTAAATTTGATGCTTAGAGAGAAAGTTATGATGGTTTTCCCCAAGTCACCTGTTTGGAATGTAATTCAGGAGTCTACAAAAAGACCAACTTCCTCAGATCATATCTCTGCAAATATAGTGCAACAAGCTCTGAAATTTGGAGATAAGATTCAACGTGATGTCTTATTAAATGGGTTTTTTTTCAGCTTTTGAAATGTCGCAGAAAAAAAGTTATAGTGAAAATGCCATGATGACCTGTTTGGAGTAGCGAAACCCTAGAATCCAAAGCTCTGATACCAAATGTT
>APFE031420316.1:43984-58855 GCA_000404065.3 Pinus taeda | reverse complement strand
GGGGGCAACCTCCTTTACATTACATAAATGAAAAATTCTTGGATGATTCAAATGAAAAGACCTCCTCTCTATATATAGGAGTCTTAAGGGGTCATAACATAATCAGAGCCTACATAACAATAATAATGTAAGGGCACAATAATAACAATAGTGGGCTTCTATGGGGCACAATAGTAACAATATGGGCACTACATGGGTACATCAATATTATAAGTGGGTTGTACTAATAACAATAAGGGGTTACTCTAGTAGTATAGGGGTCTAACAAACAAAAGCTCTAGAACCCCTGTAAAAACATGCGTTGAGTTCGTTGGGAAAAATAGGGAGAGGGGGGGTGAATCACTGTTTAAACTTTCACAATAATAATTTTCTTTTTCAAACTATATACATGATTTTATAGAAACCAAACATCATATGTTTGCCACTATAATGAATGAAACAAGTGTATAGATAATAAACTTGTAAAACTACTAATTCAATGTTTGTTTAACTTAAATTGGAGTAGGATACATTTAATAAGCATTAAACAAATCTAGTAAGAATAAAATATATCAACACACATAAGCAACAAACATGAACACTAGGATTATTTAGGTGGAAACTCAACGTGGGAAAAAACCACGTTGCTGTCATCTAAGTCTTCTTCTTATTAAAAAATGTTTACAAGTTTTGTATTGGTGTAGACTCATTCCAGTATGCAAACATCTACCTGCTGAAGGCTACAACCTTCACTCGTTTTCCAACTTCTACTGGAAGGGAGCTCTAACTCCCTAGCTCTTGTACTAGATGATATTATTACCAGTATGTGGGTGTCGACCTACAGAAGGCTACCACCTTCACTCTTTCTCTAGGGACAACGTTTCATAAATTTTTAGACTGGATTCTCCTGGTACACATCAACACAATATCTGGGCCACATTTCATCAAATTTTCATAGTTGACCCATCAATAACATTGAAGCTCAAAATCAATCACCACTGCAATACAACCATCAAATACAACTACATCAACCAATCATTGAAACCCATAAACTTTGAAGAAAAACATAATCAATCAATTTTAATAGTCATATCATTGTCACCATAACGAAGAGTTGAACCTAGAACACTACATCAACAACTAGAAGCAACTACAATCATATATCAAAATGTATACACTCCTTCAATGAGGACAACCTGCGTGTATACAAAACTTTCTGTAACCCAACCTACGTATACCTCTAAAAATACTGAATCATAAAAATTCTGAACCAAAAACTGTACTAACCAAAGACATTCTGAAGATCTATTGTCATATTACAGAGTTCTAAATAGATAGCAACAAAGATCACCCTTCTTACTCAATCAATTAGTCAACCAAACTCAATCTCCTTATACAATTAGTTTAACTTGAGATCTAATCAAGGCATCATTAACAAACAACAGTAAAATAGTAGACTGGTTAGACAGACCAATTATTTTGTAACAACATACCCTTCCTCTACATACACTACTTGGAAGTGTCAAAGCTGTGTGTATACGCACTTCCACCGAGGTGAACTTGTGTATAGATCTCTAAATAATTACTTATAACTTCGTAACTTTTCAAGACTTTAGACATACTGAGATCATACCACTTAAAAAATAAAACACACATTAGCACTTTGAGCTAGCCTATCCATTATAAGATCATACAATGATAAGTCATTTTAAGTCTCATGATCCTAATCCAACATTGTATCGAAGGGTGCACAAGATGTTTCAGATCTATATCATAACCATAGCCCTTACAACACAAAATATACTTTAGATAGAAGTATTCATGAAAAAACCTTTCACTTACTTCTTAGCCCTTTCATCTTCTCCTCCTTATATACTTAGAGACTTTGTCTATACCATGCACCAAAACAATACTTAGAACCTATGGTATTCTTAGACGAGATTAAGTAACCATTATTCCGCTCAATATTGTGGGATAATACCATGGTATTCTTTAACCTTAATTTTCAATCTCATACATGCTTTTCCTTCTATGAAACCGTGTGCATACGTATACATGCATTTTGTTCTATGTACCTGCGTGTATACATGACTTGGACTAGGTTAAACAACATATACAACTTAAAACATTCTTGTTCCTCAATTTCTTGATTCTGATATGTAATCCTTTGTCCCATCATCCTGTTCTTTTGTGCCATTACTATGTTACCTCTGAATTGACCTGTTACAATGCGAGTTTCCAGCATCCATCACTTTATCATTTCTCCGACCTGTGCATACATCTGGTTATCATATATGTGAGTTTCCATCGGGGACAACACCTGTACCATATTGGTGTTTATCATTTCGAGTTGTAGAACATGCCAGGTATATCAAACAACACCAAGATACTCTCCCCATTTAACATCAAGGGAAAAGGGCGTAACAAGATATTTTCCCCCTTAGTACATGCTAAGATGCACTATATTGTCCATGGTCCTCCTGAGCGCATGCAAATTCTGCAAAAGTATTTTTCAAAAGAATAAAATGAATATATAACTCAACTATGTGAGTATGGCTTTCCTATCACCAATGAATCATACATAAATCAATCACCCAACCAAGTGGGGATACATCAAATGTTCATACATGACTAAAAATTACAATTATTACATCATCCTCCCCATGCATAATGGGGGTAAAAATTACATCATGTGTCCAAAAGGACTCATCCATAATAGACTAGGATAGAAAGAGTCATATTATTACACCATAAGTCTTTACATGACCTTTTCATCAAATTGAATTAATATTTGAGACCATAGCTGAATTCAACAACCATGATGCAACCTCTTATATCAATGCATAATATTTTGAAGGCTAATTCCCCCCATGAACTTGTGCTACCTATGCATTTTAAACAATTCATTAATCAAGGCATCTTCATTAATCAAATAAAAATCAATGAGAAAAGCATATCATCAGACTGTATCCGTCAACATTAGACTGAAGAGGCATGTCATAAACTAATTTTGAGTCTGGCTCACTATTTTTCTACCATAAAAACACATACACTACTGGCATCACAAAAAATCACGTATATATGCGACTCTGCTTCATGAAATCCACATATAGAAAATAGTCCTCAGAATCTTAACAAACTAGTTTTAAGAGCAAGATGAGACAAAAACAAATTCCATCTTTTGTCTGAGATATTCAACTACTTCTCTGGGAAGAGGTTTGGTAAATCTATTAGAAACATGATCTTTAGAGGGAACATACTCTAATTTAACCTTTTGTTCAAGCACTTCTTGTAGAAAGTGGTACTTAATGGGTATGTGTTTGGTCTTGGAGTGCATAATAGGCTTTTTCAAAATACTAATCGCACTTGTGTTGTCACATCTGATGGAGATGGGTGGTGAACATTTAATTTGAATATCTTGTAATGTTTGCATTATCTAGAGAAGTTATATGCAACAAGCTGCAACAACCACACATTTTGTTTCCTCCTTAGATGAGGAAATAGAACTTTGTTTCTTGTTGAACCAGGATACTAGTCGTGATCTCATATAAAATGTACCTCCACTAGTGCTTTTTCAGTCATCAACATTTCCAGCCCAATCCACATCTGTATATGCATGAAGGGTCAGATCTGTATCTTTTAGATACCATAGAACAAAGTCTTGAGTTCCTTAGAGATATTTGAATATTCTCTTTACTTCTTGAGGATGTGATTCCTTTGGAGTGGCTTGGAATCTTCTGAAAATTCCTACTACATGCATGATATTTGATCTCGTACCATTTAGATAAAGTAGACTTCCAATCATAGATCTATACTCTGGTTGATTCACTGTAGGGGAATCATCATTAGAACTAAGATTACATCATGTTACCATTGAAGTACATACTAGTTTGGAATTTTGTATTCCGTACTTCTTCAGAATCTACTTGAGATATTTAGTTTGTGAGAGAAAGATGACATCTTTTGTTTGTTGCATTTGTACACCAAGAAAATAGGGTAGTTGTCCAAACAAAGACATTTCAAATTCTTGCTACATAATAGAGGTAAGGTTTTGACTCATAGATTCTTCATTACTACCAAAAATGATATCATCAATGTAAATAACAATAATTAGTAGTTTATCATTATCAATTTTTGTATATAATTTTTTGTCTGCGGATCTTTTTGTGACACCTTTTTGTTCAAGATATTTGTCAAGATGATAATACCATGCCCTCAGTGCTTATTTCAGTCCATATAAATCCTTTTTGGGTTTTCATAGAAGCTTTGCATCATTTCCCAGAATGAATCCTTCTGGTTATTCAACATATATTTCTTCTTCTAGATCTCCATTAAGAAATGTAGATTTTACATCTATTTGATAAGCTTTGAATTTTTGAAAACTTGAAAGAGCAAGAAGCATTCTTATGGATTCAAGTCTAGCTACAGGTGCAAATTTTTCTTCAAAGTCTATACCTTCTTGTTGTGGATACCCTTTACAAACAAGGCTTTCTGTATTCCTAATTACCTCTCCATTTTAATTCAACTTATTCTTGAATATCCATTGTGTCCCTATAACACTTTTATCATGAGGTCTAGGAACTAATTCTCAAGTATGATTCTTTTCAATTTGGTAAATTTTTTCATCCATGGTGTTAACCCAACACTCATATTTTCTAGCTTCATTTAGAATTTGTTGTTCTATGGAGGATAATAAGGCTAGGTAACTAGAAGATCCTATAAGGGTTCTTCTTGTTTGAACTCCAAACCCTTTTTCTCCTAAAAATTGAGATTCTGGATGATTCTTTTCAACATAGCTAGATGGACGATTTTCCCTGTTAGATGTATCTTCTTCTGATGCTTCATTGGTTTCTTCCTTTATATAATTTCGATTTAGTATAGGAAATCATTCACCATCATCATTATTTTCATCTTCTTTTGCTCATGTCACTTGTTTCGGATTTCTGCATGCTTCTTTGATTATAACATCAATGCATTCAACAATTTTTTGAAGTATTTCATTATAACTTTTGCATCCTTTATTTCCAGATGAAGAACCAAGAAATATTCCTTCGTCTGCTCTGGGCTCAATCTTACCAAGTTTTTCATCTATATTTTTTATGAAACATTTGCTTCCAAAAACATTGAAGTGTTTTATAGTGGGAAGCTTACCATACCAAAGTTCGTATGGAGTTTAATCACTATTTACGCATACATGAGATTTATTGGGAACATTTAGTGTAGTATGGGTAGCTTCACCCTAGAAGGTGTCAAAAGTTCCAAACTCATCAAGCATAGCTTGAGCCATTTGTTGAACTATTCTATTCATTCTTTCCACCATGCCATTTTGTTGAGGATTTCTGGCAATATAGAACTGTCTCTGTATTCCATGTTGTTCACAAAATTCAAAGAATTCATATGATATGAAATTATCCTCCCTTATCATATCTGAGACATTTCATTTTTAGATCTAATTAATTTTCAACTAACTTTTTGAATACCTAAAAATTTTCAAGTGCTTCATCTTTATTCTTTAGTAACCCAATCCAACGCATTCTAGAAAAATCCTCAGTGAATAAAATATAGTATTCTTCTCCACAAGGTGACCTTTTCCATTGTTGGTCCACACAAATCAGTATGAATGAGTTCAAGAGGCTTTCTTGTTGATCCTTCTTTGGCATTGAATTGAATTCTAGTTTTCTTAATGAATTGGCATGGCTTTCAGATGGTATTTTCTCAAATGATGATATCTAGAAGATCACGAACAACCTTGAGTCTGCATGATTTTCTTATTTGAGAAAAGCTTAGATGCCCCAATATTCTATGCCATAACTAGTTCCATTATGTTTTTCTTAGATAACATTGTTCTTAACCTCATTCTAGTATATATAGATTGCTTGGAGTTCTTGTACCTTTAATTATGGTCTTTCCTATGTCAAGCTCACGAACCACACATTCTTTTGATCGAAACAAAACTTCATTTCCTTGATCACACATTTGACTAGCACGCAATAAGTTATGCTTTAATCCATCAACATATATAACAGTTCCAACATTAACCTTTTCTTTTAGATAAGCATAACCTTTACCCTTAATGAAAATTGGTGTGTCATTTCCAAAAGAGACATTCTTTTCCTTTTCTAAAGCATTGTATATAATGAGTTTATATTTATCACTTTTCATGTGTTTCGAGCATATACTATCAATGTACCAATTATTTTATTGTCCTTTTGCAAAAAGAGCTATGCCACATCTTTCCGACTATAATTCCTTCATTTTCCATACTTTGGAATTTAATGATGTTTTCTCCTTTTGATATGTTGGCCGAAATTTTCTCTTGCATTGAGATTCTTCATGACCAAACTTATTGAAAAATGAACATTCAATTTCATCTTCAAGAGGTGAAAAATTATTATAATATCTCTCCTTAATTCATGCTCCTTTCTTTTCTTGCTTCTCTAGTCATGATAGTTTTGTAAGCAACACATTGAGCAACCTTATGACCAAAGTTATGGCATGAAAAGCATTGTCCATTAAAGAAGAAGTCTCTGTGATCATAAAATATTTTGGTATTGTTAACCTTTCGGTTAGTGCTTCTATAGATGTTTATCCTTGGAGTAAAATGAGCATGATTTACCTGCGGAGTACCTTTAGGCTTTTGCTGAGGATTAATGCATGGTTGACTGGTTTTTGTTGCATTAAGATAGGTTCTGGTGATGGTTGAATACTTTTCTGGTTGGGATATTTCTCTAGTGTATCCAAGACCAGTCTTAATAAGAGGAGAACATTGAACCTTAATGCTTTCATCTAAGGGTTTAGTTCCTTTAGCAAGTCTAAGATTAAGATATTTTGTCGTATCAAGTTCCTTTCTTAGACTCACTACTTCACACTCTAATTTTTCATTGTGTTTTTCCCTTTTTGTGAGTTGATGTGTCAAAGTGTCTATGACTATATTCATTTATTCCAAGCAGATTTTGAGTTGGATGATTTCTTCAATAAAATCTTCTTCTTATAAGGCATCCATAAAATTATCATTTTCATAATCCATCAGTAGTTTAATATCTTGATCAGATTCACCTTCATCACTATTATATTGGCCATCACTATCTTCATGAGTATAATAACTTCTTCTATTAACAAACTGTTTCCTATTACGTTTTGCAGAATCCTTTCCTTTGTGAGGACATTTAGTAGCATAATGACCAACTCTACCACAAGCAAAACATTTGAAGGGAAGCTTACCTTTGAATCTTTCGGAACCGAGTTGAAGTTTCTTCATAAATTTTATCTCATCTTCTTCTGATATATATCTTGATTCCTTCAGATGTTCCTTTCCTTTTTTCTTGTCAGAGGCTTTGAGAGTGACTTATTTTATTTCTTATGGACCTCCTTTCATCATTTCAAAGGTAGTTAAAATTCGAAGAAGTTGAACAACAGTAATAAATTGCAGATCCTTCTTCTCTTCAATGGTAGATACTTTTGAGTCAAATTTAGAAGATAGATATCTTAATGTTTTATCTACTATAGTAGCCTCTTTTATTTCTTCACCCATATTCTTCATACGATTTACAATCTCATTTACTCGTAAAAATTAAATAGCAATACTTTCATCACTATGCAGCCTGAAAGTTTCATATTGAATTTTGAGAGTTTGTAGTTTAGTACATTTTACCTAGGAGTCTCCTACATAGCTCTGAATGATTTTGTCCCATATTGCTTTGGCTATCTTGAGTTCACGACTTAGACGAATTTTGATTCTTATAGACTTCCCAAAAAATAATTAACAACTTTGGAATTGGTTTCATATGATTTCTTTTCTATTGGATCAGTGGGGAATGCTGCTAGATATTGGTATCATCCTTCCACAATTGCCAAAATATCAGCTCCAAGTGATTGAAGGTAAGATCTAGTTCTTATCTCCCAATATGCTAAGTTACTTCCTGTGAAGATTGGTAGTTTGATAGATCCCATTCCTTCTTGATTGTTCATCTTGAGAGATCTTCCTTCAAGTGATCACACTTCTTCTGAAGGACTTGCTATGATACAATTGTTGGGAAAAATACTTGGGGGAGGGGGGGTGAATTAGTATTTAAACTTTCACTATAATAATTTTCTTTATGAAACTATATATGAGATTTAATAGAAACCAAACAGCATATGTCTACGACTATAATGAATGAAACCATCGTATAGATAATAAACTTGTAAAACAACTAATTCAATGTCTATTGAACTTAAATCAGAGTGTGATGCATTTACTAAGTAGTAAATCAGTAAGGATATAATATATCAACATACATAAGCAACACACATGAACACCCGGATTATTCAGGTGGAAACCCAATGTGGGAAAAAACCATCGATGTTATCGTCTCAGAATCCAATCTTCTTATAAAAAAGTGTTTACAAGTTTTGTACTTGTGAAGACGCTCTTCAATATACATGCATCTACCTGTTGAAGGCTACAACCTTCACTCATTTTCCAACTTCTATTGGAAGGGAGCTCCAACCCCCTAGCTCTTGTACTAGTTAATATGATTACCAGTACATAGGCAACGACCTAGAAAAGCTACCACTTTCACTCTATCTCCAGGGACGACGTTTCATAAATTTTTAGACTGGATACTCCTAGTACACATCAACACAATATGTAAGCCACGTTTCATCAAATTTTCAGACTGGACCCATCAATTAAATTGAAGCTCAAAAACAATCAACATTGTAATACAACAATCAAATATAACTGCATCAACAAATCACTAAAACCCATCAACTCTAAAGCAAAACACAATCAATCAATCTGAATAGTCAAATCGCTATCACCTGAACATAGAGTTGAACCCAGAATGCTGCATCAATAATCAAAACCAACTGCAACCTCAAAAATCATATATCAAAATGTATACGCTCCTTCACTGAGGACAACCTACGTGTTTACGCAACTTTCTGTAACCCAACCTCCGTATACCTCTACAGATACTGAATCATAAAACTTTGGAACCAAAAACTATACTAACCAAAGACATTATGAATATTTACTATCATATTATAGAGTTCTAAATAGATAAAGCAAAGATCACCCACCTTACTCAATCAATCAATCAGCAGGACTCAATCTCCTTACAAAGTTAGTCTAACTTTAGGTCTAATGAAGACATCATTGACAAACAATAATAAAATAGTAGCACTAGTCAGATAGATCAGTCATTTCTAAACAACAAGCACTTCCTCTGCATATGCTACTTGGAAGTGTCAAATTCATGTGTATATGCGCCTTCACCAAGGCGAACTTGTGTATAAATATTCAAATAATGACTTATAACTTCATAGATTTTCAAGACTTCGAAGATACCCATATCATAGAATTTAAAGGATAAAACATGTGTTAGCACTCAGATCTAGCCTATCCATTATCAGATCATACAATGATAAGTCATTTTAGGTCTCATGATCCTAATCCAACATTGTATCCAAGGGTAGACAAGATGTTTCATATCTATATCATAACCATAGCCCTTACAACACAAAATATAATTTAGATAGAAGTATTCATGAGAAACCATTTCACTTACTTCTTAGCCCTTCATCTTCTCCTCTTTACATATTTAGAGCCTTTGTTAATACAATGCACCAAAACAACACTTAGAACCTATGGAATTCTTAGACGGGATGAAGTAACTATTATTTGACTCAATATTTAGGGCTAATACCATGGTATGGACCCTTGGTATTATTTAACCTTAATTTTCCATCCCATACACACTTTTTCTTCTATGAAACCGCATTCATCTGTGAAATTTTGGAGGCTATTGCAACCACTACCATGGAGCCTTCACCTTTTTTCTAGCTTCTTTTTCAACTAGTGTCTTGAATTCTACGAACTTGGAGAATGTCTCATCTTTCTTCCACATGAAGAAGATCCAACACTTTCGTGAGAAGTCATCAATAAAATTGACAAAATATTTGTGTCTGACAATGTAGGTTGTCAAGAAAGGTCCATAAACATCATAGTGGATCCTTTTTAGGACTACATGTGCTTTGTTATCCCAATCATGGAATGTGGACTTTATGTACTTCTGCAACATACATCCTTTGCATATATCTTACTGCTTACATGCTCCTTTAGGGAGACCAGTGGTTATTTGTTGTATAATATTCAAGGTACCATGATGCAAATGACCAAGTATTTTGTGCCAAAGTTCATCGACATCACGACCTGTACCTTCTCTGCCTTAGTGCTTGCAACACAGTCTTCCACATATAGCTTATACAAGTTTTTTACATGAACCTCGATCTGCTTCACCTGCCCCATGGCTATGTATATTAGGAACACTTTTCCTTTGTTGAATATCACTTCACAACCATTGTAAACCAACCACTTGGTGAATGCTAGTAGACGGACCCCTAATCCTTTATCTTTACCTTTTTTTACTAGTGCTTTGTATTGAAAATTTAAAGACAAAATATTTATTTCCTCTTAAAAATTTGTCTTAAAATCCCCCTCTGTGTAGCAGTGTTGAATGCAACGATAGGCAAGTTGTCTCAAATCCTATCAGTAGATATGAAAGGGACAGAAGAGGAATTGATGTCCAAGAAATCTTGTCAGTAAAATTTGTCGCGTTCTTCTTAGTCGGCTACCCCCACAAAAGAAAGATCCTAACAAATCGTTGTTTTTATATAAGATAACGTGAATGGTAAGCAACATAACAACCTCGGTATAGGCACAAGAAAATAGATGTCTGCAAGTTGGTGTAATTACGGCACACTGTGAGAGTCAATTTTGCAGTTGTTAGATAATATCGTTTTAAATTGATATGTTTGTGTCTTAATTGTTAATTGTATTAAATATGTTTCATCTAAAGTGCCCATTGTCTTAAATACAAAGTTTTGTCTTAAAATAATTTTGTCTTAAATATAAACTTGTCTTTAACTGTTTGCTTCAAACTACTTTTGTCTTAAATATAAAGTTTTGTCTCAAAATATTTCCATCTTAAATTATTTTTGTCTTAAAAATAAAATTTTATTTTAAAATATGTTGCTTCTCAAGCTGCTTTTATTTTAAACTAGTTTTGTCTTAAATATAAAGTTTTGTCTTAAAATATCTTTATTTCAAACTATTTTTGCCTTGAAATTTATTATTTAAAGAAATTAAAATGATATTAAATTTTAATTATAAATATAACTAAAATAAAAAAATATTTTTTAAAACAACAAAAAAAATCTTTTGTCTTAAAAAAAATGTTTAAAATTTCCCTTGATGTAGTGTGGGTTGTTTTGTTTTAGGTTTTTAGATTCACTGACTACCAAAGAAATCAAAAGCAAAATATGATTTTGATTGAGAAATCTAGAAACTCTAATCAATATTCAGTGCTTGCATGATTCCGTTGTAATAATTTCCATTTTCTTAAGTGTAAGCTAGCAGCATTTCGTTGAGTTTACAAAATCTAGTTACGTGTGAATGGGAGAAATAAATAAATATTAGTTTATTGTTATGTTGTGAGTTAAGTGTGAAACCAAATTTACGGAGGATTCTAGATCAGATCTTTCGAGATCTCCAGGATTCTAGATCTTTCTACACCGCCATTAGTTTCTAGAATCACATGCAAGATTTTAGATTCTCCTATACCGCTAGTGATTTCTAGATCATTCTAGATCTCCATCACATACATGATTCTAGATCCTTCTTCTGCCTCTATAAATTTGTAATTTCTCTGGCCAAGGAAAGTAAGCCAAGGCTACCCCAGTGTGTTATGTAATGCAAAGTGATTTCTGTTCCCCAGTGATTGTTTTATCTAGTCCACTATTTTTGACTAAGTAATCTTGTTGTTTCTCCATTTGTCTGTTTCTGTGAATTATTCTCTGCTATTTCTGTCTAAGTCTTTAAGTATAAATCCACTCTGTGTTATATATATACTCTAATCTAACAACTGGTATCAGAGCTAGGTTCAAATATCCACCATGTAAGCTGCTTAGTACCATCGCCTTGCTCTGGTAGCATTCGTTAAAACGTTGGTTGTTACCCTTGGAGTTGTTGAAGGATCTGTTCATGAAATAACTGAGGAACACTGGAACTAAAAGGCAGTTGCTGCAAGAAAAGCAAGGTCGTGGACCTATGTTGAAACGTGTTTGTGGAGTTTGAAAAGTGGAGATCCCTAGAGATTGGAGTTGAAACATGGTGTTCATAAGTTTTTTTTTACATCAAGCTTGCACGTATACGTCAAGTTTCCTTTTCTCAAACCAACATATCTATGTGTGAAATGTGAAAAAGTTAAAACATTATATATGTTTTTTTATTTATTATGAAACATATATAATTATATGTTGGAATTTTGAAAAGTATATTTTAAAAAGGACCAGGAATTTTGGAAAGGGTATTTTAAAAGGAGGAAGGTCATTTTTAAAGAGTAATAATTAACGTTTTATTTTTAGGTGGAGTTTTTTGTGTTTTGGGGGTGAATTTGATTGAAAATGGAGACAACAGTTACAAATATGGAGAAGTTGAGCGGGGCTAATTTTTCCCTATGGAAATCACAAATGGAGGATATACTGATTTTAAAAGATCAGTATTTTTCGATTGAGGGCACAACAAAGAAACCCTCATCGATGACAAATGAAGAGTGGAATAAGTTAGATAGAAAGGCAATTTCAACAATCCACCAATATTTAGCAAAGAATGTTTATTTCAATGTGTCCGGAGAAAAGATGGTTGAAGAATTATGGAAGAAGCTCCATGATCTATATGAGAAGAACACAACACCAAACAAAGTGTTCTTGTTGAAGAAGCTTTATAATCTCAAAATGAAGGAGGGTGCTTCGCACTTGAATTCATTTGATATTATTACTAATCAACTTGCCTCTGTTAAAATCATTTTAGATGATGAAATTAGAGCCATATTGTTGATGTGTTTTATGCCAGATAGTTGGGAAAATTTAGTTGTAGCTATGAGCACTTCAACAATTACAGGGACCTGAAGTTTGATGATGTCGGTAGTAGTTTAATGAATGAGGAGCTGCGACGCAAGTCAATTGCGGAAAACCAGGGAGGAGAGGCTCTAGATCTAGCTGATCGTGGTAGGAGAATAGACCGAGGACGAAAAGGGCGATAAAGATCGAGAGGCTGATCAAAATCAAGGAGTGGAAGGATCATCTGCTTTCATTATGGCAAACATAGGCACATGAAGAAAGAATGTCAATTCTAGAAGAAAGGACAAAAGGATTAGAGACCGTCTAGTAGAAATCACAAGTCATCAAGCACAAATGAAGGTGAGACTACTGCTGTAGCCACAGATGGTGATGTGTTGTTTACTGTTTCAGTAGAGGATGCATGTGTATATACATCTAGCAGTAGCTTTGATTGGATCCATAACTCTGGGGCATCTCACCATATAACCCCATGCAAACATAGTTTTGTTTCATATAATCCTGGTAATTATGGTAGAGTGCATTTGGGGAATAATCATTTTTGTAGTATTGTTGGAGTGGGAGATGTCTAGATCAAGATGAAAGATATATTGTTGAAACAGGTCAGACATGTACCAGAAATGCGCATGAGTTTAATCTCTATGGAACGACTCGATGATGAAGGCTATTCGACAAGCTTTGGAAAAGGAGGTTGGAAAATTAGCAAAGGTGCATTGGTCGTGGCCAAAGGACCCAAGACAAGAACATTATACACATTGAAGACACTCATAGGAAAATCAGATTTGGCTGTTGTCACAAAAGAAGGAAATTCAACAGATTTATGGCATAAGCGTTTGGGTCACATGACCGAAAAGGGCTTAAAAATCCTTGTTGGTAAAAATTTATTGCCAGTTTTGGAATCCTACAATCTTGATCTTTGTGAGCATTGTATATATGTTAGGCAAAGAAGGGTTTTATTCCTTAGAGGTGGCCATGACAGAAAGAAAAATGTGTTAGAATTGGTACACTGAGATGTGTTTGGGTCTATTAACATCAAATCATTAAAAGAGCATCATATTTTGTAACATTTATAGATGATGCATCAAAGAAAATTTGGTCATATCATATGAAAAATAAAAGTGAAGTGTTTTAAATATTGCAAAAATGTTTAAAATTGTCCTTGATGTAGTGTGGGTTGTTTTGTTTTAGGTTTTAGATTCACTTACTGCCAAAGAAATCAAAAACAAAATACGATTCTGATTTAGGAATCTAGAAACTCTGATCAATATTCAATACAAACGTGCTTGCATGATACCGTTGTAACAATTTCCATTTTTTAAAGTGTAAGCTAGCAGCATTTCGTTGAGTTTACAAAATCTAGTTACGTGTGAATGGGAGAAATAAATAAATATTAGTTTACTGTTATGCTGTGAACTTTTGGACTGGTTCGTTCCTATGTCACGCGCTTTAGTGTCTTCCATTGAAATTATGAATGTCCAACAAGTCCAAGAGTCGCGTCCCCGACCAGTTGAACATTTTAACTGGGGCAATGACGACGGTTTTCACATCAGTCAAAACTCCGATGGATGGCAGGCAGTTTCATCATGCTATAAGCACAGTAGCTCACTCCAGGTATAAGCAGCAATATTTTGATGCGTTCATATTACGGCCTGCTTGACCGAGTCGTGAGGCATCCTCTATGAACAATATAATGTCGTAATGCGAGTATAAAACGCTCTAGTTTAATTAAAAAGTTCTCGAGATTTTCAGAAAATATTTATAAATAATTTTGTTTGAATTTTAATCAATATTGATAGAAAATACTGATTTGAGTTGTCTAATAGGTATAATTTTAGTGCTTAAATCTTTTTTAGACTATTGAATTCAGTTATGTAGTCAAAGATTATAATTTTTTTATATAAAATTATTAAGTCTGGAAGCTGATAGCCCAGTACGAAAAGGGTGTCTAAGTTTGTTGGTCGCTAGTTTATTGGTGAATAAAATAATATATTT
>APFE031420316.1:0-43393 GCA_000404065.3 Pinus taeda | reverse complement strand
GGAAATGATAAAACTATCAACCTCGGTCCCGGAGAGGAGTGAACCAATCAGAGAGTTACAACAAATAACTTGAGAGCCAAAACTGACTTTTACCCAACAGGGGCAGTAACCTCAACACGGTGTTTTTTCCCTTTCTTTTTATTGACTTTTGTCAAGCCATCGTTGGGAGTATGAGCTAGAACAACTTGAAGACTGGAATTCTCCATCACGGGGATCTCCTTTTCTGATTCAGAAGAGGAGGTCTCATGGATGCGTTTCTGGGAGATTGTTTTTACAGTGGTGTGAGCAGGAGTATCTGTGGACGGATCCATCATCTGAGGCGCCTCAGCCTGTTCTGAATCGCTCTCCTCATCTTCCGAGCTTGAGGAGTCAGAGCTCACTGTTGGCGGCGAACGAACAAGGGGACCAACGCTTGGGTTTGGTTTTTGCAAAGTTTCATTTTTTGATTTTGCAGGCCGCGAAGGGCAGGAATTCCGATGGTGCCCTGTTAGGTGAAGTGGCGACAGCGGAAGGCAGTGTTTTCGTAATCCAGGCTCTGGGTCCATATAGAGTCATTAATCTTGAGATTGATTTGCTCTGGTAGTCCCTTGCTTAGATCAAGCTCTACACATATTCTAGCATATGTGTAGAGGCCTTGTTGTTCCCGCGTGTAATCTCCCATTAAAAAGCTACCCAAGATGTTGCCTATTCTCCTATAGACGGCTGTATGCCACAAGTGAGGTGGGAGGTTTGGAAGTCTGATCCATACAGGGGATTTTATGATGACTGCAAAAGCTGGGTCAAAATCTGAGAACCATGGAGTTAAGAAGAGTCCTGTTCTACCCATGAACCAAGGACCTTCTTCTAAGGCCTTTTCATAGTGCTTAGGACTGTCGAACAGAACTATAAAATATCCTTTTGAGCAGAAGCAAACCTTGCAATGGTGAGTCCAGTTATTATTGATCCAGTGGTAAAGGTCCTTAAAGCGAGGCCAAAGCCCATTGAATCTACAAATGATGGCCCTTTCAACAAATTTTTGAATGTCATCTGCAATGTTAGGGTGGGAGATCTCAAGAAAGGGGACCTCCTCTAACTTGTCAACCAGAAAAGGCTTGGGTTTGAGAGATTCAGGGGAAATGGGTATCTCAGAGTTAACTGCAGCTTTGGGTATCTTCAAGTTAGCTGCAGCTTTGTAGAAGTAGGGAGGAGCAGAAGAAGATTGACCTGCAGCGCCTCCTCTCAAATGAAGGGAAAACACTAAAGAGCTGTTATTTTTTATGCAGTAAGAAGAGAGTGGAAGAAGATCATTGAGTTGTTTACATTGAAATATAAGTCTCTGAAGGCCAGAGGGGATCTCAAATCGGCGTTCCATATTTACTTTGAGATTCTGCTCCAAATCTGAGGGGTATACCCATTGCAGAGTGGTCTTGTCTGAGATCTGTACGATTTGTACCCAAAAGGGGCAGAGGAAATTTTAGAAGCTGTCTGAGGCAACACAGGGCCAAAGGATTTTGGGTCTCCTATCTCTTGATGCACTAGAGGCAGAAGGGGAGGATAAAGCATCTGCCGACTATAGCTTTCGCTCCAGCCCAGATTCGCTGCACAGGATAGGGCTGCAGAGCTGTAGAGAGGTTGTTGATCATTTGCGTTGGATCCACCTGTACCGTTACCCCCTTTGAGGTCACTGCCCTGGCCCTTGATCCCTGGGATTCCGTAGCAAGACAACGAACCCTTGGAGTGCAGAGGCTTTCCTGAGCAGCTAAGGCCATTCACGTTAGTAAGCAACGCACAAAAATTCCCAGCCGTCTTCGGCCTCATGTCCGCATAGAGCTCCATCTCGATTTCGTTCTCTTCCTCAATGATTTTCCCGAGAAAACAAAGACGAGCAGCAAAGGAAGGTCAGAATGGGGGCAGGAGTTCGACTGGCTGCATAACCTTCTTACCATCTCGAGCAGCCCTCCCCTGTTTGACTAATCCTCCTGCGTCAGTATGGAATGCAGCACGAGAGAGGGAAAGGTCTGATCTAATCTTTGCAACACAGATCCCTTGCAGCGCAGAGCTTTTACGGCTCAGAAACCTGGTTTCCTCGCTGGCGGTGGCACCATACGTGCACTCTGAAACCCTAGCCATCACGCCTCCCTTGAATGCTCTCCTTCCTAGATATAATTTATATAGCATTTAAAAATACAATTTAAACAATGAAAAATTGCGCATTGTATTTTGCACTCTAAAGAATTTTTCACTTGAAGAAATCTGATACCTCTGTCCTTACGTTAGATCCGTACTTAAGATAGATTTATGCTATTATACCTAAATTTCAACCAAAACACCCAAAAATAAAATAATTAGACAAACAATGATATTGTGACCTTAATTCCACATATACTTAGACAAAAAAAAACCAAACATAAAATCATTAAACCATGGTATTGTGGTGTTAAAACTTTAAAACCACTCTTCATTATACCAAAAGCATTTACACCTAAACACTAATTGCACCAAGAGGCACTCTATTGCCTAGTATATGGAAAATGTGTAGGTGTAATGTATGAATGTAAACAATTATAAATGTGGGCTCCCCTAAAAAATTATAAAAGTGAAAAAGGATATGGGGACAATTGCAAACATAAAAATGTTGACTCAATTAATAATTAAAATGTTAAATAAAATTAATAAAATTTAGTTTGTTATATTTTAATTTTGTTCTTAACTTGTCAATAGGATTTGATACAATACCATCGGCCAATACAATGGCTTATCAATACCACATGCCCAAAAGCAATCACTTATTTCACAATCAAAATATTTTATTAACAATATGACAATTCTTAACCATGGATATTCACCACATTTTACTGTGCATATTATTAACTTGTAAGAACATTTTGTGACAACACCATGGGCCAATACCATGGTTTATGGATACTACATGTGTAAAAAACATAACTTATTTCACAATCAAAATATTTTATAACAATACCACAGGATTCTTAACCATGGATATTCACCCTCACTTTACCATGGATATTATTAACTTGTAAATAGGTTTTGTTACAATACCATGACTTAGAAATACCACACTCCCAAAAACATAACCTATTTCATAATCAAAATATTTTATAATAATATGAAAATATTCTTAAGCATGGTTATTCAATCTCACTTTGTCATTGATATTATGAACTTGTGAATATATAAAACATTTTATAGCAATATCACAAGATTCTTAACCATGGATATTCACCCTCACTTTACCATGGATATTATTTGTAAATAGGCTTTGTTACAACACCATGACTTATCAGTACCACATGCCCAAAAACCATAACTTATTTTAACAATCAAATATGTTTATTTTAATTTATTTTTATATAACATATTTTAAAATAAATCTAAGAAGAAAAAAGTTATAATTACTTTTGAAATATATCGAAACTCTCTAACCTCAACGCTACTAAAAATATTCCCATAGAAATTAAATCAATCTTTTAATAAAATTAAAAATGGAGAATACTTTTATATATACAAATGTGAAATTTATACAATATAAATAATGTTAATAAGAACCAACATATATCCATCTTAACTAAGGATCAAAGCATGAGAGCAGGGAAAGTAACTCACAAAAATAGAGAAAAATAGTGCGTGATTCTTTTAAGTTTTTCATTTTTTTGTTTTATTTGACATGACTGATATACAATATAGGTTTAATATTTTACAACTAATTCATCTTTTTTAATTTATATACTTTCTTAAAGACAATAAAATGGGATCAAATTTATGAGAGAGAAGGGGGAAGGAGTGAAGAGGGAAAGAGGGAGGGAGATAGTTAAGTGCATAGAGAGACAGAGAGTGATGGGGGAGAAAGAGAGAGAGAGGGGGGAAAGAAAAAATACATAGAGAGATAGAGGTGTAGAGAGAGAGTGACAAGGGAGAAATAGAGAGAGAGTGAGGGAGAGAAGATAGGGAAGAGATAGAGGACGAGAGGAGAGGAAAGAGAGAGGGAGATGGAGAGATGGAAGGGAGAGAGAGGAGGAGAGATGGAGGGAGATAGTGACACAGTTAGAGGGAAGAGAGAGAGCGTGTGCTGTGGGCATAGATAGAGGGAGGCGAGAGATAAAGGGAGAGAGAGGGAAGGGGAGAGAGGGGGAGAGACGGGGAGGGAAAAAGAGAGACATAGAGGGAAAAAAGTGGAGAGAGGGATTGGGTGACAAGGGAGAGATGGAAAAAGAGTGAGGAGAGTAGGAGGGAAGAGAGAGGAGAGAGGGAGGGAGAGAAGGGGAAGAGAAAGAGAGGGAGAGGAAGGAGGGAGAAAGATAGATAAATATGGAGACAAAGTGTGTATGTTTGGGGGAGATATATAGAAGGAATAAGAAATAGACACGTACATATAAATACAGATATTATATAGCATTATATAACAAGCCTAGATGCATTTTAACTGTGGATCTATCAAGTGCTGAGAGGGATCAAATCTCTTGAGGTTCAAACCTTTCTTCATGTTTTTCACTCAAAAAAGAGGGTTTCACCTCTACAAATGTGTTCCCTGTCGGCCCTTGATAGATCCATGCTTAACATGGATCTTGGGTGGTTCTACATACACTTAAACCAATAAATTAAACTTAGTAAATAATTATTGGAATGACAAATTTAAATTGTATAATCTATACATATTAAAATTTGAATTTAGTATCATTTTTTTAAATACTAAATTATTTTAATATATTAACAATAATTCTTTTAATGAAATATCTTTTTTTAATATTCTTTTTATTAGATAAATTGAAATCTTGAGCTATTTTGTACTAGAGTCTCATACTCATGGTAGCATCTTGCTACATGACACTTTATTTGTATTGTTTCATAACTAAACATGGTTTTATAATTCAATGGCGAAAACGTCGCACTTTTTGTGGAGGTATATCACAAGAGATGTGTGAATGGAGGTATATCTCCCCAATCTAAAGTGGTCTTCGATAGAGACATGGAAACGAGGAGCCTCCAAGCCTCTCTTCTATTTGATGCTTTGGACATTCTTAAAGATTAACTTGATTTCTTTCAGCCTTAGAGATGACGGGTGAAATTTTTCTTCACTTCAAGATCACGTCAGTTTGTGAAAAATTAGTAGCCGTGTAGGAGGAGGATGCAACCATTCCCAAGTGGGAAACATAACATAAAGGTTGTAATGGTTGACACAATTTACAGAAGAATAATTGAGTGAGGGTTTTGGAAATGAAGATAAATAAACCTTCACCTGGACCCAAAGTATTTTGTGTTTAATGAGAATTGTGTGTCTAATAAATGAAGGTGAGGTTCCTCACAGCTAGATTTCACCCTATCTACTACCTAGAATAGATCGTCGCTCTCTAATCTCGTTTTTGTAGCCAAAATTTACGTTGGATGTTGTCAATCACACTTCTTCGTTGTAGAAGCCTTCAAATGGATGAATGCTTTAGGGTTCATTTCTCTTGTCGAATCTATGTTGCCCTTGCTCTAGCTTGATCATGAGCGAGAATTCCATTCCTAAACAACATGTTTTCACTTCTTTGATCAAATCCATTATAATCATTGTGCGACAAGTCTTAGTATGCGACACAATTGAAAGCCTTTTTTCTTTAATTTGATTTATACCCAACCCATCGGAAGGAAAAAAAATTATATCTCATGGTCAAGTTGAGCTTTGAGTTAGAGGATGAATCTTTTTGGAGTGAGCAAGTCTAACTAAAAGACACAACGAATTTATGGAGATTATTCAGCATAATCACCTAAATAAGGGTTCTGAACCATTAGTGGGAAAGGGTTTTCAAAATGACGTAAGATTAAGTTGAAAAAATGTGTCAAATCCAAGTTATCATGCGAAACAATGAAAAGAACTGTGATCATGTGAAACAGTTAGTGGTGGATCCTTAATCTCAAAAGGGTTTTACGAGAAACCTTCATTTGAAGTAAGTAAGATGTAGGTTACAAAGGGATCTATCCCTAATGAAGAGATAAGGGTTCCAAGGAAAATTTTCGATAAAAAAGAAAATCAAGATGTATTCAAGTAAAATCAAGGTGTTTTAAGTGTCTTCTAGGGTTTATCTCAACCTATATTTCAAAATCATTCTTTCTAATGTGGGAGTCATTGGAAGGTTCCTCGATAAAAATGTTAATCCATCGAGATTTATTGACTAACTTTAAAAATGTTTGGGGACCATGTCTAAGATATACGTTGTTCTTCCATATCGTTGTAAAAGGCTATATTATAGTTTAATTTAGATTGAAGGTGGATTTTGAAGCAATTTTTAAGGGGTTGTGACAATGGGGGGAGTCCTCGTCCAATGTTAATGGTATTCATGCTTTGACCTGAGGCACAAAGCCATTCTAGTAAGGAATTTGTAGCTCTTGCTTCCTATATTTGCACCATAGGTATGGACTAAGAAAGATCTTGGTGCAATTGGGAATGGAGTTGGAAAAAATTTGTTGACATTATGATGCATGTGTTGTCCTTGATGACAAATCACTCTTAACAGAACAAGTATATGGTAACTAGATGAATCCACATGACAGTTCGGAGGTGATAGAGTGATGGAACATAATAACAAAATGACGGGACAAAGGTTTACAGATCAAAATTAGAAGTTTTATAAAGGTTTCAAAGATCTATACGCAGTTTTTTCAATGCTAAGTTGCATATACATGCATGTACAAAGAAGCAAAGTCACATACACTCTGGTTGGGTCCTTACCATGGTATTAGCCCACAATATTGAGTGCAGTAATAATTACTTGATCCTGTCCAAGATCACCACCAACACTAGTGTGGTATTGGCTAAGGCTCTATCTATATAAGGAGGTGAAGGTCAAGGTTCTAAGTGTCCATGTGAAAGGGTCTTTGATGAATATTTCAATCCAAGCTATATTTGCATTATAAGGGACATAGTTGACACATAGATCTGAAATAATTATGCACTTATGAATACAATGATGGATCAGAATCATGAGACCTGAAATGACTTTCCATTGAATGATATGCTCATGGATTGACTAGACCTTAGTATTTATGAATTTCTTTTTATCTCTAAATGTTCTGATCTGGGTCTTTCTGAAGTTCTGAAGGGCTATGCAATTTTAGGTCAAAATTTGCATCTTTTTATGCAGGTTTGTCTCAGTTAATTCACGTATACATGTAGATTCATTTCTTCAAAGTTAGGTACATAAAGGAACGTTTTATGTTCACAAATGAATGATCAATCAGATTAGTGTTGTTGTATATGTATTGTCTGTCAATGACGTCCTCATGTTGATTTGGGTTGAATGATAATGCCTGAAGTAGAATTGATTGAATGATGAAGTTGAATTTGGTTACCTATTGATTGGTTGAAAAGATTATTGATGCTGCTAAATGTATGAGAGTTCTATAAGCTAATAGAATATTTCAAAATAACTCTCGTCAATCTGTGTCTGATTCAGAATTGCGAGTTTTAAGTATATTGAGATATGTACGTAGGTTTCTCTATAGAAAAGCATGTATTTGCGTGGGTTTCCTTAAGTGAAGTAGCATATACATGTTGGCATATCAGTGATCAGGGTTGCAGTTGATTTTTTGGGTCGATTTAGTATTATGAGTTCAGTTTTGCGCTATGGTTATAGTGATCTCAATGTTCTATTTGAATTAAGTTGGTGCTTGCTTGAGTTGTTGTAAAAGTTCTGATGTATTAAAGAACGTGGATCCAGTATGAAAATTTTTGAAACATGTTCCATAGACATTGGTGAGGGTTTGAGCCTTCAGTGAGGAAGTCGAAGCTTTCTTCCAGTAGTACCTGGTAATCATGTAAGGGGTTTGAATATCCCTTCCAGTAGGAGCTGGAAAATGAGTGAAGGTTGTAGCCTTCAGTAGGTGGGTGCCTACGTACTGGCATTAGTCTGCACCATTACAAGAATGTAAGAAGTTTTTCATATTTATAGGTTTGAATACTGAGACTATAATAGCGGTGGTTTTCTCCAACATTGGGTTTCCACTTTAAATATTGGTGTTCTTGTGTGTTTCTTGTGTGTGATCATTTATTCTATACTTATTGCACCTTCTTACTTCTTATCGAATGCCTAATAAATCTCTTACATTCTGGGTTAATTTTAAGAGATAAAGAATTAGTTTTTTTTATAAGTTTACTAAGCATGCACTAATTCCTTCTACAATAGTCGCATATGTATGTGAGTTGGGTTTAGCAAAGTCGTCTACATATTTCAGAAAATAAACTATTATTATGAGTTTTTAAAATATTAATTCACCCGCCTTAGTATTTTTCTGAACAATTGATATCAAAGCAAGTCCTTTAAAAGAAGCTTGATCACTTGAAGGAAGATTTACAAAGATGAGAAATGAAGATGGAATGATATCTATTAGACCACTACTCTTCAACGGAAATAAATTTAATATATTGAAATAAAATAACTAGATCCTATCTTTAGTCCCTTGGAGCAGATGTTTGGGCAATTGTGGGAAGCGGTTACCAATATCCAACCACAGTTGCCATAGATGCAGCAAAAAGAAGACATACGAAACCAATGCCAAAGTTGTTAATGCATTGTTGGGAAGTCTGATAGAATCAAAATTTGTCAGAGTTATGCAGTTAAACATAGCAAAAGAAATATGGGATAAAATCGTTCAAATCTATGAAGGCGATACAAAGGTAAAAAGCGTTAAACTAAAAACTCTTAGAATTCAATATGAAACTCTCATAATGCATAATGATTAAAGTATTGCTAGTTTCTTTTTATGTATAGATGAGATTGTAAATCACATGAAAAATGTGGATGAAGAAATAAAGGACGCCACTTTACTAGAGAAAATATTAATATCTGATACACCTAAATTCGAGTCAAAAGTGTCTTCCATTGAAGAGAAGCAAGATCTACAAAGTCTTTCTATTGTTCAACTTCACGGGATTCTGACTGCTTTTGAAATGAGGAAAGAAGATCCCTCAAAAGTTAGAGAATCTGCATTTAAAGCATATGCAAAAGGAAAAGAAAAGGAATAACACAAGGAATTAAGATATATATATCAGAAGAAGATGAGGCTAAATTTGTAAAGAAACTTTAATTGGTCACTGGAAGGTTCAAAGGTAAGCTTTCCTTCAAATATTTTGCTTGTGGTAGAGTTGGTCATTATGCTACTATATGTCCTCATAAAGACAACCATGACAAAGGGAAGGATATTGGAAAAGGTAATAGGAGACGATTGGACAACAGAATAATTTAATATACTCATAAAGGGAGTGATGGATTTTCAAATAGTGAAGAAAGAGAATCTGATCAAGATCTTAAATTACTCATGGCTTTTGAAAAAAATACTAATAAGTCTAATGATATATTTGTGGATGCTTTAGAGGAAAAATATTTCTTTGAAGAAATTACCCAACTCAAAATTTTCTTGGAAGAAAACAAAGTAGCCATAGATACATTGAAGCATCAACTCATAGAAAAGGAAAAGAATAATGAGAAGTTAGAATGTGAAGTAGTACATTTAAGGAAGGAACTTGAGAAAATAAAAACTTAGAATCTTAGATTCGCTAAAGGATCTGAAACCTTACATGAGATTATCAAGGTACAACACTCTCCACTTATGAGGACAAGTCTTGGATACACTGAACAAACACCTCAAACATAAAAGCATTTAGCCACCATCGAAAGCTATCTAAATGCAACAAAAGCTAGTCAGCAAAGCTTTAGTTCTCAACAAAAGAATGAAGGAATTTCATAGGTAAATCATGTTCACTCTAATCCAAGGATGAACAACAACATAAGCACCAGTCAAAAGGTAAACATCACTAGAAGATTCTATGATCACATAAATTTCTTCTTCAATGGACAATGTTTCTCATGTCATAGTTTTGGTCATAAGTTTGCTCAATCTGTTGCATACAAAACCATCATGACTAGGGAAGTATGGAAACAAAGGAATGAGACAGGAGTTAAGAAGAACACTTATAATAACTTCAAACCTCTTAAAATATGAAATTGATTGCTCATTTTTCAATAACTTTGGACATGAAGAATCTGAGTTCAGGAGAAAATTATAGCCAACAACTCAATAAGAGAAAATATCAACAAATTCTAAGGTATGGAAAAGGAACAAGTTACATTCTGAAAGTTGTGGCATAGCATTGTTTGCAAAAGGAAAACAAAATCAATATTACATTGGTAGCGGATTCTCAAAACACATGACAGGTGACAAAGACAAACTAATTTCATACAATACTTTAGAGAAAGAAAAGAATGTCACTTTTGGACATGACTCACCTATTGTCATTAAGGGTAAAGGTTATGTTTTCCTAAAAGAAAGGGTTAAAGCTAATAATAATATGTATGTTGATGGATTAAAGTATAACTTGTTGAGTGTTAACCAAATGTGTGGCTAAGGAAATGAGTTGGTATTCTGATCAAAAGAATGCGTGGTTCGTGAACTTGACACAGGAAATGCCATAGTAAAAGGAACAAGTACCCCTAGCAATATGTATATATGAAAGGTGGCCAAGAAAAATATTACCTAGGCAAGGAAGAGGAAAATTGGTTATGGCAGAAAAGATTGGGACATCTAAGCTTCTCTCAAATAAGAAAATCAGGTAGGTTCAAAGCTGTTCATTATCTACCCAACATCACTTTACTAGAAAGTACCATATGTACGTCATGTCAACTCGGTAAGAAAACTAGAGTTCAATCCAATGCCAAAGAAGGAGTAGGAAGTAAGCCTCTTTAACTTATACATACTAATTTGTGTGGACCAGTAAGGAAAAAATGACCTCATAGAGAATGATATTATATTTTATTCATTGATGAATTTTGTGATCAATCTGTTTATTGAAACACAAAGGTTAATAATTTGATAAATTTAAATTCTTCAAAGCATTAGTTGAAAATTAATTAGACCTAAAACACAAATCTCTCAAATCTAACTGAGGAGGAGAATACATATTGGATGAATTCTTTGATTTATGCAAACATGGCATAAAAAGACAATTTTTCTATAGCTAGAACTCCTCAACAAAATGGCGTGGCAGAAAGAATGAATAGAACTATTCAAGAAATGGCTTATGCTATGCTTGATGAGTCTTGAACACCTAAAACCTTTTGGGGTGAAGTTTCACATACCTTAGTAAATATTCTCAACAAGGCTCATGTTCATGTGAATAGTGATAAAACTTTGTATGAACTTTGGTATGGTAAGCCTCCCATTGTATAGCATTTTAGAATTTTTGGAAGTAAATTTTTCATAAAAAAATAATGATGAAAAACTTGGTAAGTTTTAAGTTAGAGAAGATGAAGGAAAGCTTCTTGGTTACTCATCTAGAAGTAAAGGATACAAATCTTACAATAAGAGACTTTGGAAAATTGTTGAATGCATTGATGTTGTGATTGATGAAGCATGCATAGATCCCAAAAAGGTAACCTCAGAAAAAGAGGATGAGGATGATAAATTATTTCCCACTCCAAATCGAAATGATATAGAAGAAGAAACCAATGAAGCAACAAAAGAAGACACATTAGGAAAAGAAGACGCTCCATCCACGTATGTTCAAAACAATCATCGAGAAACTCAAATTCTAGGAGAAAAGGAATCTGGAGTGCAAACAAGAAGAACCCCTGTAGGATCTCCTAGTTATCTAGCTTTATTGAATGTTGGGTTAAGGACATGGATGAAGAAATTGATCAAATTGAAAAGAATGATACTTGAGAATTGCTTCCAAGGCCTTATGATAAAAATGTTATCGAGACAAAATGGATATTCAAAAATAAGTTGAATGAAAATGGTGAGGTCGTTAGGAAAAAAACTAGACTTGTTTCTAAAGGTTATGATCAACAAGAAGGTATAGATTTTGAAGAAACATTTGCACCAGTAGTGAGACTTGAAGGCATAGAGTGCTCCTTGCATTTTCAAGTTTTTGACATTTCAAAGTTTATAAAATGGATGTATATATATATGGTCACCAGAGACTCGGGCCCCGTTCAATGACACGACGACACGTACCAAGTGGTCGGTGGGGTTCAGACCTCTCTAACCCATGTGGGACAACTCGCTAATGGGTGGCCCCAAAATTTAAACAACCATCGACTATTAAAAAAACATATCCTATGTAATATAACAATTTCGCTACAACTTTGGGGTGCAGTGGGGTTTGAACCCTTTTGACCCATCCTAAATGCCACTACCACAAACAAGCCAATGACCCCATGTTGGTTGGTCCACCCACAAAACTTTACATAACCCTAATTTCATGCCATTTGACCCAACGGGAAGAGGAGCGAAGAAACAGAACTTGAGCAGTGAGAGGCGAGGAAACCAGGAAAAGGAGAATCTTGGAATGCAAAAAAGATTCCTTATAGGTCCAGAGATGCAAGTGTCATAATTTGACAAATTTCTAGTCATTTTTCCACGTTTTTGTGTGAAGAATCCAACCATGTAGTACATTTCTCCAGCTGAGTTGTCCATTTTCAAGCCATCATCAGAAAATGGAGGTATAAGGGCCATTTTTGTAAAGTTGATTATAATTCATTTCTTTACTACCTCTTAATTAAAGAAAGCCTCCCCACTTTGAGAAGGGCTTGAAGATGTAGCCCAGATTTGGTGAGCTCTAGAATCAAATCATTTATGTGCCTTTGATCTCATGGCTTCTTTATGATTTCCACTTCTTTTTCATGTTTTAATTTACTTCGTTAACATCCTCTTTTCTCTGCAATTTTGTATGCATCTTTGAAGCTAAAAGATCTTAGTCAAGTTTGGTATCAGAGAATGTCTTCTTGATGCGAGTTGCATGAGTGAATATTGAGAAGGAAAAAGCTCCAAAGAGGTGAAGGAAAACCTAAATCCTTTGATACCAAAGCAAGGCATGCACCACAAAGAAGAAACATGGCAAACAAGGAAGCTCGATTGGAGGAAGAGAAGAATTATTGCAAGATATTCTTCACCATGACAAAGAAAGTTGACAAGTTATTTGTACAATATGAGAAGACATTCAAGCCTGAGAAGAAATAACCAGATAATCATGCCTCGGTAAATCATTTGATCCAAGTTTATATTGGGGGCCACTCTTCTATTCCAATTGGACCCCCAAAATTGTCTCTTTCAGGCTTTTAGTTTTCTTAATTGTACCAGAGTTTACTATTTTTTGCAGTTTTTTGGGTTTTCAAATTCCATAGCCATTTTGAGTCCCTAAGCGGTGTGATTAGAGGAAACGGAGAGAGTAGAAATGTTACAAACATATATTCTTGGTTTTTTAGGCCTACTCTTTGAGATTTTTGAAATGAGGTATTATGATAGCCAAACGAAGATTGTATTCCAAAGTTATGAGCCTGGGAAATTAATGTGCCAATTTACCCAAACGAGGCCCACAGTTTTGGAGCTTGATCTCCTAGGGTTAGGTTTCTAGATGTTTAGGGTTTTCCATTATTTCTCAATAATAAATAGGCCTTGCAACCTCATTGTAACATAGTTCAGAGGCTTGTAGCCATCACATCTCTTCTCAGAGATAAGCTACCATTGCTCGAGCTAGTTTATTTCCATTCTATTTGTAACCATATTTCAGTATTTTGATATTAATGAAATGACTCGTTATTTATACTACATTTCTGTATTTATGTTTATATATGTAATTTGTTGCATTCATGTTTAAGTTCATATGAATGGTATCAAAGTGCTTTGCTCTTTCTCTATTTTTCTTTGCATGTCCCCAACAAGGTCATTGTATAAGGAGTTGGAGCTCAATTTGGTTGAACCTTTGCTAGACCAGCCTCACGAACCCGGGTGGCATCCCATGGTGGAAGATAATAAAAATGAGGGGGTAGATATGCTTTCAAAATATTACTCGAGGAAGCCCTCGAGTGACAGAGGAACGTAATGGTAGACAAATTTTCCCAGATCCTTCAACGACACCCACATGTGATGCATCTTTATCTAGCAACCACTTTAGAGGCAACACTCCTATTAAGGTACAAGTTAACTTTGATATTCTCATATTTTAGGATCAAATTGATGCATATGCCCTAGAAAAATGGTTGAATCTATTGGAAGGATATTTTTGAGTTCATGACTTTTCCAATCGGGAAAATATTAGTTTTTCATTTTTCAAATCAACCCCACATGTCAGGGATTGGTGGGAAACCTAATGTGAACAAAAGGACGAGAGGGAATCCTTAATGTTTTTACCCACACCCTCTTGGTATTCTTTTCAAGACACCATCAAGCAACAATATTACCTATTCGAGAGCTATGAAGATAAATACATAAAGTGGACCATACTAGGGCAAGGAAAGGACCAAGATGTGCTGGAGTTCACAAATATTTTATATACCCTCTGCGTTTATTTGGGTATGAAGGATTATGAGTAGAATTTGGTAGTTAGTAGTGCGACTATCTACACGAGTACGTCCGGGACGAGATGGAGTTCTTAGACATCTCCTCACTTGGCATGACACACCGATATGTTGTCAATATTGAGAAGAAGTTTAAAGAGAATAAGTATGACTTTGGATATTCAAATCAAAAGAAAGGAATAGGTGCCCGCAAACCATAGAGAAAAGGCCAAAGCCAATGCAAGGTGGCCCAGGACAACCCACTGAAGCTGCAAGAAAATAAAAACAGCACAAAGACAAAGAAGGACATGCGAAAATAGTGTGAGTTCCATAAGAGCTCCACTCAAAACACAAGTGAGTGTTGGGCCAAGCAGTCACTAGTGGCTGAGATGAATGCTTATGTATCAGACACATGTTCTACATCTGAGTCATAACCTGATAGGGGGAGTGACAAAGGTAAGCAGATAATCGATGCGGAGCCTAGTGCCACCATGGCCTCCAACAAAATCCATAAGAATGAGCCTAGAGATCCAAAGGAGGGGGGACACTTCCACTAATAGATGTGGGTGAAAGGTTCTCTGCTAGAGTTAATTATTGATAGAAGGCTCTAAAAGAACCTCATTTTAGTGGAGGTCATGAAGCACATGGGCCTACTAATGCCAGCACATCCTTACTCGTACACTATGAGGTGCCTTCATAAAGGACAAGTTCTTTGCGTCATCCAGCACTCTCTTCTTCCATGCAGCATCAACACCTTCACTGATGAGGCATTCTGTGATGTTTCTCCTCTTGAATTTTGTAATTTATTGTTAGGACAACCATACTTGTGGAAGCGACATGTTGTATATGAGTTTACACCTCCCAAAGTGTTGGAGATTGATCTCCTAGGGTTAGGTTTCTAGATGTTTAGGGTTTTCCATTATTTCTCAATAATAAATAGGCCTTGGAACCTCATTGTGACACAGTTCAGAGGCATGTAGCTGTCACATGCTTCTCAGAGATAAGCTACCATTGCTCGAGCTAGTTTATTTCCATTCTGTTTGTAACGATATTTCAGTATTCTAATATTAATGAAATGACTTGTTATTTACACTGCATTTTTGTATTTATGGTTATATATGTAATTTGTTGCATTCATGTTTAAGTCCATATGAATGGTATGAAAGCGGTTTGCTTTTTCTCTATTTTTCTTTGCATGTCCCAAACAAGGTCAATGTATAAGGAGTTGGGGCTCAATTTGGTTGAACCTTTGCAACACCAACATCACGAACCCAGGCGGCCTCCCATGGTGGAAGAACATAAAAATGAGTGGGTAGATATTCTTTCAAAATATTACTCGAGGAAGCCCTCGAGCAACAGAGGAACGTGATGACAGATAACTTTTCCCAGATCCTTGAATGACACCCACATGTGATGCATCTTCATATAGAAGCCACTTTAGAGGCAACACTCCTATTAAGGTACAAGTTAACTTTGATATTCCCATATTTGAGGATCAAATTGATGCATATGCCCTAGACAAATGGTTGAAGCTATTGTAAGGATATTTTTTAGTTCATGACTTTTCCAATAGGGAAAATATTAGTTTTACATTTTTCAAATCTACCCCACATGGCAGGGATTAGTGGGAAACCTACTATGAATGAAAGGATGAGAGAGAATCCTAAATGTTTTTACCCACACTATCTTGGTATTTTTTTCAAGACGCCATCAAGCAAAAATATTACCTAGTCGAGAGCTATAAAGATAAATGCATAAAGTGGACCACACCAGGGCAGGGAAAGGACCAAGATGTGCTGGAGTTCACAAATATTTTATATACCCTCTGCGTTTATTTCGGTATGAAGGATTATGAGTAGCATTTGGTAGTCAGTAGTGTGACTCTCTACACAAGTACATCTAGGATGAGATGGAGTTCTTAGACATCTCCTCACTTGGCATGACATACCGATATGTTGTCAAGATTGAAAACAATTTTAAAGAGAATAAGTGTGACTTTGGATATTCAAATCCAAAGCAAGGAATAGTGCCCCCAAGCCATAGAGAAAAGGCTAAGGCTAATGCAAGGCAACCTAGGACAACCCACTGAAGCCTCAAGAAAATAAAAACACCACAAAGACAAAGAAGGACACAGGAAAATAGTGTGAGTTCCATAAGAGCTCCACTCAAAACACAAGTGAGTGTTGGGCTAAGCAGTCACTAGTGCCTGGGATGAATTCTTATGTATCAGACACATGTTCTACATCTGAGTCATAACCTAGCAAGGGATTGACAAAGGGAAGTAGATAATCGATGCAGAGCCTAGTGCCACTGTGGCCACTAACAAAATCCATAAGAATGAGCCTACAGATCCAAAGGAGGGGGGACACCTCTTCCACTAATAGATGTGGGTGAAAGGTTCTTTGTTGGAGTTAATTATCGATAAAAGGATCCAAAAGAACCTCATTTAGCAGGGGTCATGAAGCGGATGGGCCTACTAATGCCAGCACATCCTTACTCGTACACTATCAGGTGTCTTCGCAAAGGACAAGTTCTTTGCGTCATCGAGCACCATCGTCTTCCCTACAGCATCAACACCTCCATTGATGAGGTACTGTGCGATGTTTCTCCTCTTTAATTTTGTAATTTATTGTTAGGACAACCATACTTATGGAAGACAGATGCTGTATATGATTCTAGACCTCACTCTATGATTATTACTTTAGGAAATAAGTTGTAGAGATACCCAAGGTAGACCCACCTAACTCCATCCCTTTGATCACTGCAAAGAAATGCAGTAAGATCATTTCCCAGACCACGAAATTTGTTTTCCTTATGATCTTCCCTTAAGGAAAGAAGAACGTTGTGGCCACGATTTCTAGACAAGGCTCCTCTGCACAACAACATCAGATGGATAAGGTCATGGAGGAGTATAGGGAAATTTTCGCCTATAGGGGTATGTTATGGATCTGACCTGCGAATATGAAATGATACTAATATACCCAATAACTGTAAATAATCACCAAAAATAGCAAGATCTGAATATAGATAGAAATTCTTCTTTATTGATCAAACGCTTAAGTTAGGACAACACCATGCATTCACTCCTCAAGGAAGGGGAAAACTCCACAAGCCATATGCTTGTTCATACAATAATCCTTGACATCGCTCAATGGGGAGTATCTAGCCTCTATATAGGCCTCATACATACAATACCATGGGTCATTCCCATGGTTCCCCTCAATACCATCTATCTAATACAATGGGATTATTACATTATTGCTAACTACTTGTGGTCCCTTACATGATACGGGTTAACCAGTTTATTTATTACTATGGCCCATCCTATTATGACATTATTCCCTTGGGTACCTCCCTCTCTACCCCATACTATCACCCCTAGGTATACTACATTCCACCACCCTTAAACATGTTTCATCCGCGAAACATAAGAAGAACACAAATAATAAGATCTACTCAAAAGAGTAGTCCACTGGTACCATGCACGTGCATCTAGCCATCCAAGAGAAAGGTGAACCCTCAATCTAGTTGTTGCCTTGCTCACTTGAGATAGAAGTTGATCCTAGCAGCTCTTCTGTGTTGATGTGTAGTAGGTGGATCGTCGCCCCTCTTTATTTTCATGTGAGAGTTTTTGTCCTTGTGGCTAATTTGTTGCCATTGTGTTAGTTGTTTTCTTGCAGGGTGATGTGGGTGGTGATATGCTGAAGTTTTAACCAATGGTGTATATTTATTTAATTTACCACGTAATGTAGCCTTATTGGTATCTGGTACATGTTGTGGCGTCTTCTGTTTTTCTTATCTTCCAATATTACTTCAACCATGGATTCCTCATATCATCTATGCGTACTTGTAACATTTTCTGCTTCAACCTTCTTGGACTCTACTTGTTTTAATGGTACCTAGTTTGATGTTTGTGTTTGGTTTTCAACCATCAAGGGCTTATCATTTGATGTGTTAGTCCCTAGAACATCTTCTGCTTCAACATCCTTGTAATCTACATGTTTATTGATGGAAATATCCTGTAATTTAATTTTCTTCCTTTTATACGAGAGCTTCAAGAATTTCTTCTACACATTAATATTGATAGTACCCATATTTTCCATCCAAGTATATCCCAAAACAACATCCATGTTATCCATATCTGATGTATAAAAATCACAATGCAACACATACTTATCCATCGAAAGCTTCAAATATTTATAAACTTGAACATCCTCATTATCAACATGTGTTTCTTGTTGGGACTTGCAATTTCTTTGCCAAACTAACATTGATAAAATTATGCTTGCAACTAGGATTTAGACACAATGATCTTCTCTTTCTAAATACATCAATGAACCTTCAATAAGGAGATATCAGTAGAAAATAACCCCTTACATGTCTCATTCCCATGTTTTCTAGTATAAGGCTATTTTTCTAAAAGGATATCTTCTATTTTTTCATGAGGAAGTCGCAACACTGAATTGTCAGGTGAGTACCACCATTTAGCCTCATCATTTATATAAAATAGTAGGCAACTTGTCCCAAATTGTTTGCATCGATACTTGTGATATTTTATAAATTCTTCAATAGTAGGACCATTATCTTTTCCTGTAAAAATAAGATCTTTGCTAGGTTTTTTGGTTTCCTTCTTTTCAGTGTGAGACCATTTGTCTAAAAATAGTTTTTACATTTCATCAGCACTGCATAATTTCAATAAGTCACTGTCAAGTGATTGCCACCATATATCAGCCTCATCCTTCAAATAATACCCTATGGTGTCCTTCCAAAAGCATGGCCTCTCACACTTTTGATTTTGTATAGATTTTTCAATATTTGGTCCATCATTTTTCCTATAAAAAACTTACTATTATAAGCCATGAAGAGTGCTGGAAACAATACTGAGAGGGGGCAGTGAATCAATATTAGAAAATCAAACACTTTTTCATTTTCATACTCTGATTCATATACACTACTTCAGTTGAGGAAACCTACGTGTATACGTAACTGTGTTTATTACAACTAGCGTATATCCAGTAAACTTATGATTCAGTTAGTTGATCTTAAATGAGTACATCAGAACATTATTAAGCATGTAGACAGTAAACAGGTGCAGTAAAATAGAACAGATCATCACACATAAGAAGTACACATGAACACCATGATATAAGGTGGAAACCACCTGCTGCAATTCGTCTCTATCTTCTTTTAATTAGAAACTTATTTTTACAATGATTTTGTACTGGTGCAGTCTTATACCAGTACACAGGCCGCTACCTACAGAAGGCTACAACCTTCTCTCATTCTCCAGCTTCTCCAGGAAGGGAGATACAACCCCCTGAGCTCTTGTACTAGCTGAGGTACTAGTACATAGGCGTTGACCTACAGAAGGCTGCAACCTTCTCTTTTTTTCCAGGGACCATGTTTCATAAATTTTCAGACTAGATCCATGAATAACATCAATGAAACATCAAGTATATATGCATCAACCAATCCACTTTGTACAAACTAATACTGAGTCAACCAATCACTTCTCAGAATGCTATAACCAGAAAATAGTAATAGTAACCAGACACCAATTCTGAACCCAGAACACTACAACAATAAACATAAGTAGCTAAAACATATTTCATGAGACGTACGCTACTTCAATATGTAGAACCTGTGTGCATATGCTTATGTATTAAGGCCAACCTGCGTATACGCTGTTTTCACTTGCTGAATTAGCACCTATACTCACCTTTGATGTGTCGAACTTACATACAGATCTATAAAAGATAATTTACCCTTTTCACTTATTCAAACATCAGTTATACCCAGATTATCAGATTTATAGATCTAATCATGTGCCAATTATAACAAACCAAAAAATCACATAGTGATACTACTATTCAAGCCTCAAGATCTCGACCCATCAATAGAACTTATCTATCTTTTAGCATTCAGGTTCCTCCTTGGTTTAGATCAAGAAATGCACCATAACCCAATTCTAGATCTTGCGCTTCATAAGATATTCAATACTTCCATCAATACACCTCTTGGCCTAATGGTCTTCTCCTTATATAGGTTTTAGGCCTCTCTCAATACAATGGTCCAAAACCACATAGAACCAATACCTTGGACCCAATACCTGGGGTCAACACTTCAGACCAAATACCATGGACCAATACCAAAATACCTTGGACGAAATACCACAGACCAAAACTTAGTTTTCTAACATGTATGTGCCTTTCCCTCTGTGAACCTACATGTGTATCTATACGCGTCTTCTATTATGCTCATCCACGTGTATATGCACTTTCATCAAGGTAAACCTACGTATACCTCTCCCTTGACCTGTTTTACTATGATTGTCATATGATTGAGTTGCCACCTGTATCATACCTTTGAGTGAGTTTCCATCAAGGAAAACACCTGTATCATAATGCCAACAATCTCCCCCTTTGGACTTGATGGCAACCACCACACCAAGTCACTCTGCCCCTTTGACATGAAGGAAAAAGGGTGGACCAAGATATTCTCTTCCTTGATATACATTCTGTTATCCATGCTCCCCCTGAGTACATGATGAAATCCATACTTTGAAGTGTTATCCATGCTCCCCCTGACTGTAGGCAAGGTCTGCAAGAAGATGTTCTACAAAATATACATGACTTTATACATCATAAATGACCTTCCTATCACTAAAGACTCATACATACACCCATCTACCAAGCAAGTGGGGATACATCAAAAGTTTACAAAAGAACATTACATCATCCATCCCAGGCATAGTGGGGAAACCAAAATAGGTCGTTACATGAGCTTAATAAGAAAAGAAATACATGACATAGAGACAAAATATCTACAACACGACCATGATATTTATTAACAACTATCATCTGCAACGTCTGTCAATCATCATTCAGACCAGCAACCATGTTCTCCCTCTACACTTGTTCCACTTAAAGCCAAAAACAACTGTGAAATTGAACCAAGATCTTCTAAGATAATGCCAACAATACATTATTAGAGGTATATATGCTCCTCCTAAACCTTTGTAAGATGTTCTCTATGAGACCCATATCATACTCTTTTCACCTGAGTCTAGCCCATTGATTTCCTTCAAACCTACATATACGTGACTGTATCCACAGAAACTAGTGTATGTACATGGATACCCCTCATGAAACTCGCGTACAACCACTTTTCTCTAAAACCGATAAGTTTCAACAGCAAGATGATGCATAACTACTCCCAACTTCTGCCTGAGGTATTCAAATGTCTCCGTTGGCAGTGGTTTGGTAGGTATATCAGCAACCTGTTCCTTAGAGGGAACATACTCCAATTTGACCTTTTCTTCAAGCACTTGTTCCCAGAGAGAATGATATTTTGTAGGTATGTGCTTGGTTTTTTAATGCATGACAGGATTCTTCGAAATACTGATTGTACTTGTATTATCACAAAAAATGGAGATAGGTGGAGTACAAGTGATTTGAATGTCCTGCAATGTTTGCATTATTCAAAGGAGATGTGTGCAGTAAGATGCAGCAGCTACATATTCTGCTTCAGTTGTAGATAATGCAATTGAACTTTGTTTCTTGCTGAACAAAGATACTAATCTAGAACCCATGAGGATGCACCACCACTAGTGCTTTTTCTATCATCCACACTTCCTGCCCAATCTACATCAGTATATGCATGAAGTGTGAGATCTGTACCTCTAGGATTAAATAAGCCATAGTTTTGAGTTCCTTGAAGATACTTGAAAATTCTCTTAACTTCTTGAAGATGAGTTTCCTTTAGATTTGCCTAAAACCTTCCAACTATTCCCAGTGCATGCATAATGTATAGTTGGGTACCTGTTAGATAGAGAAGACTACCAATCATGGATCTATAGGTTGGTTGATGTTCTACTGTTGATTCATCATTTGCGCTAAGGCTGCATCCCGTTACCATAGGGGTACATACTATACTTGAATCCTCCATCCCATATTTCTTCACGATCTGTTTGAGATACTTGGTTTGTGATAGAAAAATACCGTCTTTCTTTTGTTGAACTTGTAAACCAAGAAAATATGTGAGCTCACCAAGAAAGGACATTTCAAATTCCTTTTGCATCACTAAGGAAAAGTTTTGACTCATGACTTCTTGCTACCAAAGATGATATCATCAACATACACAACAAGTATTAGCAACTTATCATTGTCAATTTTTATATATAGATTGCTATCTATTGATCCTTTTATAAAACCTTGTTGATGGAGGTACTTATCCAAATGATAATATCAAGCCCTCGGAGCCTGTTTAAGGCCATAGAGAGCCTTTTTGAGTCTGCATACAAGTTTTGGATCATTTCCAAGGATAAACCCATCTCGTTGCTCAATATACACTTCTTCATCCAAGTCTCCATTCAAAAAGGCCGATTTCACGTCCATTTGAAATACTTTGAACTTCTGAAAGCTAGAAAGAGCAAGGAACATTCTTATGGCCTCAATTCTGGCAACTGGTGCAAAAGTTTCTTCAAAGTCTATACCTTCTTGTTGAGCATACCCTTTACAAAAAAGTTTGGCCTTGTTTCTAATCACATCTTCATTTTCATTCAGCTTGTTTTTCAATATCCATTTTGTCCCTATGACATTCTTATCGTTTTGTCTAGGAACCAACTCCCAAGTGTTATTCTTTTCAATTTGCTCAAGCTCTTCATTCATGGCCTTGACCCAGCATTCATCTTTGCATGCTTCTCTTACATTTTGTGGTTTAGTGGAGGAGAGAAATGCTAGATAGCTTGAAGCTTTTGAAATAGTTCTTCTTGTTTGTAAACCTGCCTCTTTCTGCCCCAAAATTTGAGTTTCTAGATGATTCTTCTGAATGTACCTATATGGAGTCTTTTCTTCTATCCTTATCTATTCTTTTGGTGCCTCATGGGTTTCTTCTTCATCATAAGTCTAATTTGATGTTGAAGGATAGTCCTCATCATCTTCAAAATCTTCAGATTTTACTTACCTAGGAATGTTTCCTTCTTCATCAACCACTACATCAATACTTTCAACAATTTTTCCAAGTCTTTTATTGTAACACTTATATCCTTTGCTGTGGGGAGAGTAACCAAGGAGAATGCCTTCATCTGCTCTAGGTTCAAACTTTCTAATGTTTGCATTAGTCCTTTTGATGTAACATTTGCTTCCAAAAATTTTGAAGTATTTTACCGTGGGAGTCTTACAATACCAAAGTTCATGATGAGTTTGAGTGTTGTTCACCCGGATGTTTGTCTTGTTGAGAATAGTAACTGCAGCAAATGGAGCTTCACCCTAGAAGGTTGCGGGAGTTCTGGACTCATCAAGCATAGCACGAGCCATTTGTGGAACCATTTTGTTCCTCCTTTCCACTACTCCATTTTACTAAGGAGTCCTTGCTGTAGAGAATTCCCTTCTTATTCCATGTTCTTCAAAAAATTCAAAAAATTCATTCGAGGTAAATTCCCCTCCTCAATCAAATCTGAGGCATTTGATTTTGTGATCTGATTCATTTTTAACCAAAGATTTGAATGCTTTGAACTTTTCGAAAGCTTCATCTTTATGCTTTAGAACTGTTATCCAACACATCCTGGAAAAGTCATCAATGAATAATATGAAGTATTCTTCTCCTCGAGGTGACCTTTTCCTAGATGGACCACATACATCAGTATGGAAAAATTCAAGTGGCCTACTAGCTGGCCCTTCCTTTTAATGGAAATTAGTTCTGGTTTACTTACCAAACTGACATGATTTGCATATTGTATTTTCTGGAATTTTGATGTCAAGGAGATCACGAACCACTTGATATTTGCATGCTTTCCTTATTTGAGAGAAGCTTAGATGCCCCAATCTTCTGTGCCATAGCCAGTGTTCATCATTCTCGCTTGGATAGAATTGTTGTTGTCCTCCGTTGAGTATGTATAAATTATTTGGAGTTCTTATGTCCTTGATGACTGTTTCTCTTGTATCAAGCTCATGAACAATACATCCATTTGATCGAAGTATTACCTCATTTCCTTGATCACACATTTGGCTGACACTCAATAAATTATGCTTTAAGCCATCAACATACATAACATTTCCCACTTTGACCTTTTCTTTCAAAAGAATAGACCCTTTATTTTTTATGAGTGCAAGGGTTTCATTTCCAAATGAGACCTTCCTTTCCTTTTCTAAGGCACTATATGACAAAGTTTTTCTTTATCACCTATCATATGTTTTGAGCATCCACTTTCGATGCACCACTGATTTTCCTGCCCTTCTACATAAAATGATATGCCACATCTTTCTGGTTGCGGTTCTTTCTTTCTCCATGATTTGGGACTTAATGAAGCTTGCTCCTTCTGAGCTGTTTGCCGAAACCTACTCCTATATTCAGAATCTTCATGACCGAATTCATTACAAATAGAATATTATCTTTTATTTTCAAGAGCAAAAAAGTTATTGTAGGTCCTTTTCATGATCCTAGTCGTACTCCTTTGTTTCTGAGATTCTCTAGTCATGACGGTTTTGTAGGCAACACATTGAGCAACTTTGTGACCAAAATTATGACAAGAGAAACATTGGCCATTGAAGAAATGCATGCGATTATCAAACCTACCAACCAAGTGATTGTAGTTTCTATTGACATCCATTCTTGAGGCAATCGAGAATGATTTACCTGTGGTTTGTAGCTTCTGTTCATCCTTGAAGTAGATTGCCCCCGATTTACTTGGTGATCTTTGTTCATTTTTGAAAATTGTCCCTGATTTACTTGGTGATCTGTATTATGCTTTGCTGTTGATTGTCAACCTGTTCACTTCTCCTTGCTGTATCAAGATAACTTTTGGAGGTGGATGGATTTTGTGCTTGAGACGCTTCTTCAATATATCCAAGACCCATCTTGATTAGAGGATAATGTTTCACTTTGATAATCTCATCTAAAGTTTCAGATCCCTTAGCAAATCTAAGATTAAGAACGTTTGATTTCTCAATCTCTTTTCTAAGTCCCACAATTTCACATTCTAACTTTTCATTGTGTTTTTCTCTTTCAACAACTTGGAATGTCAGAGAATCTATAATCATATTCTTTTCCTCCAAAAAAATTTTAATTTTAGAAATTTCTTCATAAAGACCTTCTTCATCTATAGCATCCTAGGAATCATTGTCTTCAAAGGCCATCAAATGTCTATAATCATTACATTGTTCATATTCATCACTACTTGAAAATCCATCACTTCCTTCATGTGTATAATAGCCCTTCTTACTTACATTCTATTTTTTGTTCCATCTAATAGGTTCCTTACCTTTGTCAAGCTTATCTTTATGAGGACACTTCGCAGCATAATGACTGACTCTTTCACAAGCAAAACATTTGAAAGGTAGGTTACCTCTGAATCTTACAGAACCCCGTTGAAGGTTCTTGACAGAATTTGATTCTTCCTCTTCTTCTGAGTCATTTTAATCTCCTCTTCTTGAGGCTTTGAATGCGGCTTCTCTCTTGTCTGATGGTCCCCCTTTTCTCATTTCGTAAGCAGTTAGGATTCCATGCAACCGTGACATCGTAATGCTCTGTAGATTTTGTTTTTCTTCTATGGAAGAAACTTTTGAGCCAAACTTAGAAGACAAAGATCTTAGAACCTTTTCAACGAAAAAAACTTCTTTTATTTCTTCAGCCAAGTTTTTCATACAATTAACAATCTCATCTATACATAGGAAATAATTAGCCACACTTTCATCATTGTGCATTCTTATATTTTCATATTGAATTCTGAGAGTTCGTAGTTTTTCTCGTTTTACCTGATCATCTCCTTCATAGCTCAGAACGATCTTGTCCCATATTTATTTTGCGGTTTTGAGCTGCATAAGCTTGATGAATTCTGATTGAGATAGACTCCCTAATAGAGTATTGACAACCTTTGCATTTGTTTCATACTGCTTCTTACCAGTTGTATCTGTAGGAGTAGTTGATGGAAATGTGTATCTTGTTTCCACGATATCCCAGACTTTTGTACCAAGGGATTAAAGATAGGTTGTGATTCTTACCTTCCAATAGATGAAGTTTCTCCCATCAAAAATTGGTGGCCTAATCTATGCCTCTTTTTCATAGTTGCTCATGATGATAGATCTTCCTTCAAGCGATTAAGCTTCTTTTGAAGGACTTGCTCTGATACTAATTGTTGGAAATAATACTGAGAGGCGGGGGTGAATCAATATTAGCAAATAAAACACTTTTTAATTTTCATACTCTGATTCATATATGCTAATTCAGTTAAGGAAACCCACGTGTATACACAACTGTGTTTAATGAAACTAGCGTACATCCAGTAAACTTATGATTCAGTTAGTTGATCTTAAATGAGTACAACAGAACATTATTGAGCATGTATATAGTAAATAGGTGCAATAAAATAGAACATATCATCACACATAAGAGGTACACATGAACACCATGATATAAGGTGGAAACCCAATCTGGGTGAAAACCACGTGCTACATTTCGTCTCTATCTTCTTTTAATTAGAAACTTCTTTCTACAATGATTTTGTAATGGTGCAGTCTTATACCAGTATGTAGGCTGCTACCTGTGAAAGGCTACAACCTTCTCTCGTTCTCCAACTTCTCCTGGAAGGGAGCTACAACCCCCTTAGCTCTTGTATTAGCTGAGGTACTAGTACGTAGGCGCTGACCTACAGAAGGCTACAACCTTCTCTTTTCTTCCAGGGACCACGTTTCATAAATTTTCAGACTGGAACCATGAATAACATCAATCAAACATCAAGTATATCTACATCAACCAATCTCCTTTGTACAAACCAATACTGAATGAACCAATAACTTCTGAGAATGTTCTAACCAGAAAATAGCAACAGTAACCAGACACCAATTCCAAACCCAGAACACTGCAACAATAAACTGAAGTAGCTGAAACATATTTCCTGAGACATACACTACTTCAATATGCAGAACCTATGTGCATATGCTTCTGTATTAAGTCCAACCTACGTATACATTGTTTTCACTTGCTAAACCGATGTGTATATGCGCCTCTGATGTGCCGAACATGTGTACAAATCTATAAAAGATAATTTACCCTTTTCACTTATTCAGACATCAGTTATACCCAGATTATCAGATTTATAGATCTAATCATGCGCCAATTATAACAGAACAAAATCACACAATGATACTACTATTCAAGCCTTAAGATCTCAACCCATCAAAAGAACTTATCCATCTTTTAGTGCTCAGGTTCCTCCTTGGTTCAGATCAAGCAACGCACCATAACCCAATTCTAGATCTGGCTCTTCATAAGATGTTCAATACTTTCGTTAATTCACCTCTTGGCCTAATGGTCTTCTCCTAATATAGGTTTAGGCCTCTCTCAATACCATGGTCCAAAAGCACATAGAACCAATACCTTGGACCCAATACCTAGGGTCAACACTTTGGACCAAATACCATGGACCAATACCAAAATACCATGGACCAAATACCACGAACCAAAACTTAGTTTTCCGACATGTACGCGCCTTTCCTTCTGTGAACCTGTGTGTGTACGTATACACGTCTTCTATTCTACTCATCTACGTTTATATGCACTTTCATCAAGGTAAACCTGCATATACCTCTCTCTTGACCTGTTGTACTATGATCTGTCATCTCATTGAGTTTCCACCTATATCATACCTTTGAGTGAGTTTCCATCAACGACAACACCTGTATCATAATGCCAACAATATCCCCCTTTGGACTTGATGGCAACCACCACACCAAGTCACTCTCCCCTTTTGACATCAAGCGCAAAGGGAGAACCAAGATACTCTCTTCTTTGATATACATTATGTTGTCCATGCTCCCCATGAGTACATGCTGAAATCTCTACTTTGCAGTGTTGTCCATGCTCCCCTTGACTATAGGCAAGGTCTGTAAGAAGGTGTTCTAAAAAATATACATGACTTTATACATCATAATGACCTTCCTATCACTAAAGATTCATACATACACCCATCTCCCAACCAAGTGGGGATACATCAAAAGTTTAAACAATAACATTACATCATCCATCCCAGGCATAGTGGGGAAACCAAAATAGGTCATTACATGACATTAATAAGAAAAGGAATACATGAAATACAGACGAAATATCTACAACAAGACCATGACAGTTATCAACAACTATCGTCAGCAGTATCTGTTAATCATCATTCAGACCAGCAACCATATTCTCCCTCTTCACTTGTTCCACTTGAAGCCAAAAATAACTGTGAAATTGAACCAAGATCTTCTAAGATAATGTCGACAATGCATTATTAGAGGTATATATGCTCCTCCTAAACCTATTTCATGCGGTCTCTTTCAGACCCATATCAGACTCTTTTCACCTAAGTCTGGCCCACTGATTTCCTTCAAACCTATATAGACACGACTGTATCCACTAAAACCAGCGTATGTATGCGGATACTCCTCATGAAACTCACATACAACCACTTTTATCTAAAACAGATAAGTTTCAATAGCAAGATGATGCATCAACTGCTCCCAACTTTTGTCTGAGGTATTCAAATGTCTCCCTTTGCAGTGGTTTGGTGAGTTTATCAGCAGCCTATTCCTTATAGGGAACATACTGTAATTTGACCTTTTGTTCAAGAACTAGTTCACAGAGAAAATTATATTTGATAGGTATGTGCTTGGTTTTTGAATGCATGACAGGATTCTTCGAAATACTAATTGCAATTGTATTATAACAAAAAATGAAGATAGATCGAGTACAAGTGATTTGAATGTCTTGCAATGTCTGCATCATCCAAAGGAGTTGTGTACAACAAGATGCTGCAGCTACATATTCTACTTCAGCTGTAGATAATGCAATTGATCTTTGTTTTTTGCTGAACCAAGATACTAATCTAGAAACCATGAAGAATGCACCACCACTAGTGCTTTTTCTGTCATCCACGGTTCCTGCCCAATCTGCATCAGTATATGCATGAAGTGTGAGATCTGTACCTCTATGATACCATAAGCCATAATTTTGAGTTCCTTGAAGATACTTGAAAATTCTCTCAAGTAATTGAAGATGAGTTTCCTTTGGATTTTCCTGAAACCTTCCAACTATTCCCAGTGCACGCATAATGTCTAGTCAGGTACCTGTTAGATAGAGCAGACTACCAATCATGGATCTATAAATTGGTTGATGTATTGCTACTAATTCATCATTTGCACTGAGGCTGCATTCTGTTACCATAGGGGTACATACTGGTTTTGAATCCCCCATCCCATATTTCTTCAAGATCTTCTTGAGATACTTGGTTTGTGATAGAAACATACCGTCTTTATTTTGTTGAACTTGTAAACCAAGAAAATATGTGAGCTCACCAAGTAGGGACATTTCAAATTATTTTTGCATCACCAAGGCAAATTTTTTACTCATGTCTTCTTCATTATTACGAAAGATGATATCATCAACATACACAACAAGTATTAGCAATTTATCATTGTCAATTTTTATATATAGATTGCTATTTGTTGATCCTTTTGTAAAACCTTGTTGATGGAGGTACTTATCCAAATGATAATACCAAGCCCTTGGAATCTGTTTAAGGCCATAGAGAGCCTTTTTGAGTTTGCACACAAGTTTTGGATCATTTTTTAGGATAAACCCATCTCGTTGCTCAATATACACTTCTTCATCCAAGTCTCCATTCAAGAAGGTAGATTTCAGGTCCATTTGAAATACTTTGAACTTCTGAAAGCTAGAAAGAGGAAGGAACATTCTTATGGCCTCAAGTCTAGCAAATGGTGCAAAGGTTTCTTCAAAGTCTATACCTTCTTGTTGAGCATGCCCTTTACAAACAAGTCTGGCCTTCTTTCTAATCACATCTCCGTTTTCATTCAGCTTGTTTTTGAATAACCATTTTGTCCCTATGACATTCTTATTGTTTGGTCTAGGAACCAACTCCCAAGTGTTATTATTTTCAATCTGCTCAAGTTCTTCATTCATGGCCTTAACCCATCATTCATATTTGTGTGCTTCTCTTACATTTTGTGGTTCAGTGGAGGAGAGAAATGCTAGATAGCTTGAAGCTTCTGAAATAGTTCTTCTTGTGTGTACACCTGCCTCTTTCTACCCCAAAATTTGAGTTTCTGGATGATTCTTCTGAACGTACCTGGATGGAGTCTTTCCTTCTATCCTTATTTGTTATTTTGGTGCCTCATGGGTTTCTTCTTCATCATAAGTCTAATTTGATGTTGAAGGATAGTCCTCATCATCTTCAAAATATTCAGATTTTACTTGCCTAGGAATGCTTCCTTCTTCATCAACCACTACATCAATACTTTCAACCATTTTTCCAAGTCTTTTATTGTAACACTTATATCATTTGATGTGGGGAGAGTAACAAAGGAGAATGCCTTCATCTGCTCTAGGTTCAAACTTGCCAAGGTTTTCATCAATACTTTTGATGTAACATTTGCTTCCAAAAATTTTGAAGTATTTTACCGTGGGAGTCTGACCATACCAAAGGTCATGAGGAGTTTGAGTGCTGTTCACTTGGATGTTTGTCTTGTTGAGAATCGTAACTGCAGCAAATGTAGCTTCACCCCAGAAGGTTGTGAGAGTTCCAGACTCATCAACCATAGCACGAGCCATTTGTTGAACCGTTCTGTTCATCCTCTCCACTACTCCATTTCCTAAGGAGTCCTTGTAGTAGAGAATTCCCTTCTTATTCCATGTTCTTCACAAAAATTGAAAAATTCATCCGAGATAAATCCCCCTCCTCATTCAAACCTGAGGCATTTGATTCTGTGATCTAATTCATTTTCAACCAACGCTTTGAATGCTTTGAACTTTTCGAAGGCTTCATCTTTATGCTTTAGAAGTCCTATCCAACACATCCTGGAAAATTCGTCAATGAACAATATGAAGTATTCTTCTCCTCGAGGTGACCTTTCCTAGATAGACCACACACATCAGTATGGACAGGTTCAAGTGGCCTACTAGCTGATCCTTCCATTTCAGGGAAATTAGTTCTGGTTTGCTTACCAAACTAACATGATTTGCATATTGTATTGTCTGGAATTCTCATGTTAGGGAGATCATGAACCACCTGATATTTGCATGCTTTTCTTATCTGAGATAAGCTTAGATGCCCCAATCTTCTGTGCCATAGCCAATGTTCATCATTCTTGCTTAGATGGCATTGTTGTTGTCCTCCCTTGAGTATGCATAAATTATTTTGAGTTCTTATGCCTTTGATCACTGTTTCTCTTGTATCAATCTCACGAACAATACATCCATTTGATCGAAATATTACCTCATTTCCTTGGTCACATATTTGGCTGACACTCAATAAATTATGCTTTAACCCATCAATATACATAACATTTCCCGCTTTGACCTTTTCTTTCAAAACAACAGACCCTTTAGCTTTTATGAGTGGAGGGGTGCCATTTCCAAATGAGACCTTCCTTTCATTTTCTAAGGTACTATATGACTGAAGTTTTTCTTTATCACCTGTCATATGTTTTGAGCATCCACTATCGATGTACCACTGATTTTCCTACCCTTCTGCATATAAGGCTATACCACATCTTTGTAGTTGCGGTTCTTTCCTTCTCCGTGATTTGGGACTTATTGAAGCTTGCTCCTTCTGAGTTGTTTGCCAAAACCTATTCCTGCATTCAGAATCTTCATGACTGAAGTTGTTACAAATAGAACATTCTATTTCATTTTCAAGAGCCGAAAAGTTATTGTAGGTCATTTTCATGATCCCAGTCATACTCCTTTGTTTTTGAGCTTCTTTAGTCATGATGGTCTTGTAGGCAACACATTGAGCAGCGTTGTGACCAAAATTATGACAAGAGAAACATTGGCCATCGAAGAAATTCCTGGGATTATCAAACCTACCAAACAAGTGATTGTAGTTTCCATTGACATCCATTCCTGAGGCAAATTGAGAATGATTTACTTGTGCTTTCTAGCTTCTATTCATCCTTGAAGTAGATTTCCCCTGATTTACTTGGTGATCTTTGTTCATTTTTGAAAATTACCTAGTGATCCGCATTATGCTTTTGCTGTCGATTGTCAACCTGTTCACTTCTCCTTGCTACATCAAGATAACTTTTGGAGGTGGATGGCTTATGTGCTTGAGAAACTTCTTCAGTATATCTAATACTCCTCTTGATTAGAGGAGAACGATGCACTTTGATAACCTCATCTAAAGTTTCAGACCCTTTAGCAAATCTAAGATTAAGAACTTCTGATTTCTCAATCTCTTTTCAAGGTCCCACAATTTCACATTCTAACTTTTCACTGTGTTTTTCTTTTTCAGCAAGTTGGAATATTAGAGTATCTATAATCATATTCTTTTCCTGTAAACAAATTTTAAGTTTAAAATTTTCTTCATAAAGACCTTCTTCATCTATAGCATCCAAGAAATAATCATCTTCAAAGGCCATCAAAAGTCTATAATCATTACATTTTCATCTTCATCACTATTTGAAAATCCATCACTATCTTCATGTGTATAATAGCTCTTCTTACTTACATTCTATTTTTTGTTCCATCTAACAGGTTCCTTAACTTTGTCAAGCTTATCTTTATGAGGACACATGGCAGCATACTGACTGACTCTTCAACAAGCAAAACATTTGAAAGGTAGCTTACCTCTTAATCTTCTAGAACCCCATTGAAGGTTCTTGACAAAATTTGATTCTTCCACTTCTTCTGAGTCATTGTAATCTCCATTTCCTGACACTTTGAATGTAGCTTCTCTCTTGTCTGATGGTCCCCCTTTTCTTATTTCGTAAGTAGTTAGGATTACATGCAGCTGTGACATGGTAATGCTCTGTAGATTCTATTTTTCTTCTATGGCAGAAACTTTTGATTCAAACATAGAAGACAAAGATATTAGAACCTTTTCAACCAAAACAACTTCTTTTATTTCTTCACCCAAGTTTTTCATACAATTAACAATCTCATCTATACATAGGAAATAGTTAGCCACACTTTCATCATTGTGAATTCTGAGATTTTCGTATTGAATTCTGAGAGTTTTTAGTTTTTCTCGTTTTACCTGATCATCTCCTTCATAGCTCCAAACGATCTTGTCCCGTATTTCTTTTGCAATTTTGAGCCGCATAACCTTGACGAATTCTGATTGAGATAGACTCCCTAATAGAGTATTGACAGCCTTTGCATTTGTTTCATACTACTTCTTACCAGCTGTATCTATAGGAGTTGTTGATGGAAATGTGTCTCCTATTTCCACGATATCCCCGACTTTTGTACTAAGAGATTGAAGATAGCCCATGATTCTTACCTTCCAATAGACGAAGTCGCTGCCTTCAAAAATTGGTGGTTTGATTGATGCCTCTTTTTTGAGGTTGCTCATGATGATAGATCTTCCTTCAAGCGATCAAGCTTCTTCTGAAGGACCTACTCTGATACCAATTGTTGAAAATAATACTGAGAGGGGGGGGGGGGGGGTGAATCAGTATTAGAAAATCAAATACTTTTTCATTTTCATACTCTGATTCATATATTCTACTTCAGTTAAGGAAACCCGCGTGTATACGCAATTGTATTTAATACAACTAGCGTATATCCAGTAAACTTATGATTCAGTTAGTTGATCTTAAATGAGTACATCAGAACATTATTAAGAATGGAGATAGTTAACAGGTGCGGTAAAATAGAACAGATCATCACACATAAGAAGTACACATGAACACCATGATATAAGGTGGAAACCCAATGTGGGTGAAAAACACCTGCTGCAATTTGTCACTATCTTCTTTTAACTAGAATCTTCTTTTTACAATGATTCTGTACTGGTGCAGTCTTATACCAGTATGTAGGTTGCTTCCTACAGAAGGCTACAATCTTCTCTCATTCTCTAGCTTCTCCTCGAAGGGAGCTACAACCCCCTTAGCTCTTGTACTAGCTGAGTTACTAGTACGTAGGCGCTGACCTACTGAAGGCTACAACCTTCTCTTTTCGTCTAGGGACCATGTTTCATAATTTTTCAGACTGGATCCATGAATAACATCAATCAAACATCAAGTATATCTACATCAACCAATATCCTTTGTACAAACCAATACTAAATCAACCAATCACTTCTCAGAACGTTGTAACCAGAAAACAGTAATAGTAACCAGACACTAATTTTAACCCAGAACACTACAACAATAAACATAAGTAGCTAAAACATATTTCATGAGATGTATGCTACTTGAATATGTAGAACCTATGTGCATACGCTTATGTATTAAGGCTAACTTGCGTATACGTTGTTTTCACTTGCTAAACTGGTGTGTATATGCGCCTCTGATGTACCGAAGCTTCGTACAGATCTATAAAATATAATTTACCCTTTTCACTTATTCAGACATTAGTTATACCCAGATTATCAGATTTATAGATCTAATCATGCGCCAATTATAATAGACCCAAAATCACACAATGATACTACTATTCAAGCCTTAAGATCTCGACCCATCAATAGAACTTATCCATCTTTTAGTGCACAGGTTCCTCCTTGGTTTTAATCAAGCAATGAACCATAACCCAATTCTAGATCTTGCTCTTCATAAGATATTCTATACTTCCATCAATTCACCTCTTGGCCTAATGGTCTTCTCCTTATATAGGTTTAGGCCTCTCTCAATACCATGGTCCAAAACCACATATAACCAATACCTTGGACCCAATACCTAGGGTCAATACTTTGGACCAAATACCATTGAGCAATACCAAAATACCATGGACCAAATACCACGGACAAAAACTTAGTTTTCCGAAGTGTACGTGCCTTTCCTTCCGTGAACCTGCGTGTGTACGTATACGCATCTTTTGTTCTGCTCATCCGCGTGTATACACACTTTCATCAAGGTAAACTTACGTATACCTCTCTCTTGACCAATTGTACTATGATCTATTATCTCATTGAGTTGCCATCTATATCATACCTTTGAGTGAGTTGCCATCAAGGACAACACCTGTATCATAATGCCAACAATCTCCCCCGTTTGACTTGATTGCAACCACCACACCAAGTCACTCTCCCTCTTTGGCATCAAGGGAAAAGGGCTGACCAAGATATTCTCTTCTTTGATGTACATTCTGCTGTCCATGCTCCCCCTCGGTACATGCTGAAATCTCTGCTTTGTAGTGCTGTCCATGCTCCCCCTGACTGTAGGCAAGGTCTGCAAGAAGATGTTCTACAAAAAATACATGACTTTATACATCATAAATGACCTTCCTATCACTAAAGATTCATACATACACCCATCTCCCAACCAAGTGGGGATACATCAAAATTTTACACAAGAACATTACATCATCCATCCTAGGCATAGTGGGGAAACCAAAATAGGTCGCTACATGACCTTAATAAGAAAATAAATACATGACATAGAGACGAAATATCTACAACAAGACCATGATAGTTATCAATAACTATCATCAACATCATCTGTCAATCATCGTTCAAACCAGCAACCATGTTCTCCCTCTGCACTTGCTCCACTTGAAGCCAAAAACAACTATGAAATTGAACCAAGATGTTCTAAGATAATGCCAACAATGCATTACTAGAGGTATATATGCTCCTCTTGAACTTGTGTCAGATGGTCTCTGTCAGACCCATATCAGACTCTTTTCACTTGAGTCCGGCCCACTGATTTCCTTCAAACATACACATACGCGACTTTTTCCACATAAACCAGTATATGTACGCGGATACTCCTGAGGAAACTCACGTACAACCACTTTTCTATAAAACAGATAAGTTTCAATAGCAAGATGATGCATCAACTACTCTCAACTTCTGTCTGAGGTATTCAAATTTCTCCCTGGGCAGTGGTTTGGTGAGTATATCAACAACTTGTTCCTTAGAGGGAACATACTCTAATTTAACATTTTGTTCAAGCACTTGTTCTCGGAGAAAATCATATTTGATAGGTATGTGCTTGGTTTTTGAATGCATGACATGACTCTTTGAAATACTAATTTCACTTGTGTTATCACAAAAAATGGAGATAGGTGAGTACAAGTGATGAATGTCTTGCAATGTTTGCATCATCCAAAGGAGTTGTGTCCAGCAAGATGCAGCAGCTACATATTCTTCTTCAGATGTAGATAATGCAATTGAAATTTGTTTCTTGCTGAACCAAGATACTAATCTAGAACCCGTGAAGAATGCACCAACACTAGTGCTTTTTCTATCATCCACGCTTCTTTCCCAATCTGCATCAATATATGCATGAAGTGTGAGATCTATACCTCTAGGATACCGTAAGCCATAGTTTTGAGTTCCTTGAAGATACTTGAAAATTCTCTTAACTACTTGAAGATGAGTTTTCTTTGGATTTGCCTGAAACCTTCCATCTATTCCCACTGCATGCATAATTTCTGGTCGGGTACCTGTTAGATAGAGCAGACTACCAATCATGGATCTATAGGTTGGTTGATGTAGTACTGTTGATTCATCATTTACACTGAGGCTGCATCCCATTACCATAGGGGTACATACTAGTTTTGAATCCTCCATCCCATATTTCTTCAAGATATGCTTGAGATAATTGGCTTGTGATAGAAAAATACCATCTTTGTCTTGTTGAACTTGTAAACCAAGAAAATATGTGAGCTTACCAAGCAAGGACATTTCAAATTCTTTTTGCATCACCAAGGAAAAGTTTTGACTCGTCTTCTTTATTGCTACCAAAGATGATATCATCAACATACAGAACAAGTATTAGCAACTTATCATTGTCAATTTTTATATATAGATTGTTATCTGTTGATCCTTTTGTAAAACCTTGTTGATGGAGGTACTTATCCAAACAATAATACCAAGCCCTTGGAGCCTATTTAAGGCCATCGAGAGCCTTTTTGATTCTGCACACACGTTTTGGATCATTTCCAAGGATAAATCCATATGGTTGCTCAATATACACTTCTTCATCCAAGTCTCCATTTAGAAAGGTAGATTTCACGTCCATTTGAAATACTTTGAACTTCTGAAATCTAGAAAGAGAAAGGAACATTCTTATCGCCTCATGTCTAGCAACTAGTGCAAACGTTTCTTCAAAATCTATACTTTCTTGTTGAGCATACCCTTTACAAACAATTCTGGCCTTGCTTCTAATCACATCTTCATTTTCATTCAGCTTGTTTTTGAATATCCATTTTGTACCTATGACATTCTTATCGTTTGGTCTAGGAACCAACTCCCAAGTGTTATTCTTTTCAATCTGCTCAAGTTCTTCATTCATGGCCTTAACCTAGCATTCATCTTTGCATGCTTCTCTTACATTTTGTGGTTCAGTGGAGGAGAGCAATGCTAGATAGCTTGAAGCTTCTGAAATAGTTCTTCTTGTTTGTACACCTGCCTCTTTCTGCCCCAAAATTTGAGTTTCTGGATGATTCTTCTGAACGTACTTGTATGGAGTCTTTTCTTCTATCTTTATCTATTCTTTTGGTGCCTCATGGGTTTCTTCTTCATCATAAGTCTGATTTGATGTTGAAGGATAGTCCTCATCATCTTCAAAACTTTGAATTTTACTTGCCTAGGAATGTTTCCTTCTTCATCAACCACTACATCAATACTTTCAACACTTTTTCCAAGTATTTTTTGTAACACTTATATCCTTTACTGTGGTGAGAGTAACCAAGGAGAATGCCTTCATCTGCTCTAGGTTCAAACTTGCCAAGGTTTTCATTAGTCCTTTTGATGTAACATTTGCTTCCAAAAATTTTCAAGTATTTTATCGTGGGAGTCTTACCATACCAAAGTTCATGAGGAGTTTGAGTGTTATTCAGCCAAACATTTGTCTTGTTGAGAATAGTAACTACAACAAATGCAGCTTCACCCCAGAAGGTTGCGGGAGTTCCAGACTTATCAAGCATAGCACGAGCCATTTGTTGAACCATTCTCTTTATCCTTTCCACTACTCCATTTCGCTGAGGAGTCCTTGTAGTAGAGAATTCCCTTCTTATTCCATGTTCTTCACAAAAATTGAAAAATTCATCCGAGGTAAATTCCCCTCCTCGATCAGACCTAAGGCATTTGATTTTGCGATCTGATTCATTTTCAACCAAGGCTTTGAATGCTTTGAACTTTTCACAGGCTTCATCTTTATGCTTTAGAAGTCCTATCCAACACATCCTAGAAATTTTGTCAATGAACAATATGAAGTATTCTTATCCTCGAGGTGACATTTTCCTAGATGGACCACATACATTAGTATGGTCAAGTTCAAGTGGCCTACTAGCTGATTCTTCCCTTTCAGGGAAATTAGTTCTAGTTTGCTTACCAAACTGACATGATTTTCATATTGTATTGTCTGGAATCCTGATGTTAGGGAGATCAGGAACCTCCTGATATTTGCATGCTTTCCTTATTTGAGAGAAGCTTAGATGCCCCAATCTTTTGTGCCATAGCCAGTGTTCATCATTCTTGCTTAGATAGAATTGTTGTTGTCCTCCCTTGAGTATGTATAAATTATTTGGAGTTCTTATGCCTTTGATCACTGTTTCTCTTGTATCAAGCTCACGAACAATACATCCATTTGATCGAAATATTACCTCATTTCCTTGATCACACATTTGGCTAACACAAAATAAATTATGCTCTAAGCAATCAACATACATAACATTTCCCACTTTGACCTTTTCTTTCAAAACAACAGACGCTTTACCTTTTATGAGTATAGGGGTGTCATTTCCAAATGAGACCTTCCTTTCCTTTTCTAAGGCACTATATGACTGAAGTTTTTCTTTATCACCTGTCATATGTTTCGGGCATCCACTGTTGATGTACCACTGATTTTCTTTCCCTTCCGCATATAAGGCTATACCACATCTTTCTGGTTGCCGTTCTTTCTTTCTCCATGATTTGGGACTTAATGAAGATTGCTCCTTCTGAGTTGTTTGCTGAAACCTACTCCTGCATTCAAAATCTTCATGACCGGAGTTGTTACAAATACAACATTTTGTTTCATTTTCAAGAGCAGAAAAGTTATTGTAGGTACTTTTCATGATCCCAGTCATACCCCTTTGTTTTTGAGCTTCTTTAGTCATGATGGTCTTGTAGGCAACACATTGAGCAGCTTTGTGACCAAAATTATGACAAGAGAAACATTGGCCATTGAAGAAATTACTACGATTATCAAACCTACCAACCAAGTGATTGTAGTTTCCATTGACATCCATTCTTGAGGAAAATTGAGAATGATTTACCTTTGGTTTGTAGCTTCTATTCATCCTTGAAGTATATTGCCCACAATTTACTTGATGATCTTTATTCATTTTTGAAAATTTTCCCTGATTTAATTGGTGATCTGCATTATGCTTTTGCTATCGATTGCCAACTTGTTCACTTCTCCTTGCTGCATCAAGATAACTTTTGGAGGTGGATGGCTTCTGTTCTTGAGATGCTTCTTCAGTATATCCAAGACCCATCTGGATTAGAGGAGAATGCTGCACTTTCATAATCTCATCTAAAGTTTCAGATCCTTTAGCAAATATAAGATTAAAAACTTTTGATTTCTCAATCTCTTTTCTAAGTCCCACAATTTCACATTCTAACTTTTCATTATGTTTTTCCCTTTCAGCAAGTTGTAATGTTAGAGTATCTATAATCATATTCTTTTCCTCCAAACAAATTTGAGGTTTATAAATTTCTTCGTGAAGACCTTCTTCATCTATAGCATCCAAGAAATCATCATCTTTAAAGGCCATCAAAAGTCTAGAATCATTACATTGTTCGTCATCATCACTATTTGAAAATCCATCACTGTCTTCATGTGTGTAATAGCTCTTCTTACTTACATTCTATTTTTTGTTCCATCTAACAAGTTCCTTACCTTTGTCAAGCTTATCTTTATGAGGACACTTGGTAGCATAGTGACCGACTCTTCCACAAGAAAAACATTTCAAAGGTAGCTTACCTCTGAATCTTCCATAACCCCATTGAAGGTTCTTGATAGAATTTGATTCTTCCTCTTCTTCTGAGTCATTGTAATCTCCTTCTCCTAAGGCTTTGAATGTGGCTGATCTCTTGTCTGATGGTCCCCCTTTTCTCATTTCGTAAGCAGTTAGGATTCTGTGCAGTTGTGACATGGTAATGCTTTGTAGATTCTTTTTTTCTTCTATGGCAGAAACTTTTGACTCAAACATAGATGACAAAGATCTTAGAACCTTTTCAACCAAAACAACTTCTTTTATTTCTTCACCCAAGTTTTTCATACAATTAACAATCTCATCTATACGTAGGAAATAGTTAGCCACACTTTCATCATTGTGCATTCTGATATTTTCATATTGAATTCTAAGAGTTTGTAGTTTTGCTCGTTTTACCTGATCATCTCCTTCATAGCTCAAAATGATCTTGTTCCGTATTTGTTTTGCGGTTTTGAGCTACTTAACCTTGACAAATTATGATTGAGATAGACTCCCTAATAGAGTATTGACAGCGTTTGCATTTGCTTCATACTGCTTCTTACCAGCTGTATTTATAGGAGTTGTTGATGGAAATGTGTATCATGTTTCCACGATGTCCCAAACTTCTATGCCAAGAGATTGAAGATAGGCTGTGATTCTTACCTTCCAATAGAAGAAGTTGCTCCCATCAAAAATTGGTGGCCTGATCGATGCCTCTTTTTTGTTGTTGCTCATGATTATAGATCTTCCTTCAAGCGATCAAGCTTCTTCTGAAGGACATGCTCTGATATCGATTGTTGGAAATAATACTGAGAGGCGGGGGTGAATTAGTATTAGCAAATCAAACACTTTTTCATTTTCATACTCTGATTCATATACGCTACTTTAGTTAAGGAAACCCGTGTGTATACGCAATTGTGTTTAATGCAACTAGCGTCTACCCAGTAAACTTATGGTTCAGTTAGTTGATCTTAAATGAGTACATCAAAACATTATTAAGCATGTAGACAGTAAACAACTGCGGTAAGATAGAACAGATCATCACACATAAGAAGTACACATGAACACCATGATATAAGGTGGAAACCCAATGTGGTGAAAACCAGTGGCTGTAATTCGTCTCTATCTTATTTTAATTAGAAACTTCTTTTTACAATGATTCTGCACTGGTGTAGTCTTATACCAGTATGCAGGCTGCTACCTATAGAAGGTTACAACCTTCTCTCATTCTCTAGCTTCTCTTGGAAGGGAGCTACAACCCCTTTAGCTCTTGTACTAGCTGAGGTACTAGTATATAGGCACTGACCTATAGAAGGCTACAACCTTCTCTTTTTTTCCAGGGACCACGTTTCAGAAATTTTCAAACTGGATCCATGAATAACATCAATAAAACATCAAGTATATCTGCATCAACCAATCTCCTTTGTACAAACCAATACTGAATCAACCAATCACTTCTCAGAATATTGTAACCAAAAAATAGTAACAGTAACTAAACAACAATTCTGAACCCAGAACACTGCAATAATAAACAGAAGTAGCTAAAACACATTTCATGAGACGTATGATACTTCAATATGTAGAACATGCATGCATACGCTTCTATATTAAGGCCAACTTGCATATACGTTGTTTTCACTTGTTGAACTGGCGTGTATATGTGACTCTGATGTGCTGAACCTGCGTACAAATCTATAAAATATAATTTACCCTTTTCACTTATTCAGACATCAGTTATACCCAGATTATCAAATTTATAGATCTAATCATGCACCAACTATAACAGACCCAAAATAACACAATGATACTACTATTCAAGCCTTAAGATCTCGACCCATCAATAGAACTTATCCATCTTTTAGTGCTCAGGTTCCTTCTTGGTTTATATCAAGCAATGCACCATAAGCCAATTCTAGTTCTTGCTCTTTATAAGATATTCAATACTTCCATCAATTCACATGTTGGCCTAACGGTCTTCTCCTTACATAGGTTTAGGCGTCTCTCAATACCATGGTCCAAGACCATATAGAACCAATACTTTGGACCTAATACCTAGGGTCAACACTTCAGACTAAATACCATGGACCAATACCAAAATACCATGGACCAAATACCACGGACCAAAACTTAGTTTTCCAACATGTACGCGCCTTTCCTTATGTGAACCTGTCTGTGTATGTATACGCGTCTTCTGTTCTGCTCATCCGCCTGTATACGCACTTTCATCAAGATAAACCTATACCTCTCTCTTGACCTGTTGTACTATGATCTATCATCTGATTGAGTTGCCACCTGTATCATACCTTTGAGTGAGTTGTCATCAAGGACAACACCTATATCATAATGCCAACAAAGAGGGTTTTGAAAAGAAATCACGTTCTTGGAAAAAATTTGGAATGGTCAAAATTTAGCCAATATTTCCCAAAATCCTTATTATGACCTATTTTTGGAAATGGAATAACCATTATGCATCTTCCCATGTGATAGAAATCCCGATCAAGGCACTGGAATTTCAGACTTGTTCTGCAACTGTCACGCTGTCACAAAAATTTCTGAAAAAAAAAGTTGATTTTAAATCAGCGATATCTCCCTCATCCAAACTCCGATTCGACTGATTTTTGTTTGAAATTGGGTATTTTTTTACAAATAACCCAGATCTCTAATTAGATTCTTCAAATTTTACACCAAAACATACAGATCTGATCTACAAACTTGTCGCCCAAAAAAACGTCTACAACACAGCTGATTTTTAAATCAACGATATGTCCCTCATTCAGACTCTAATTCAACTGATTTTTTTTTCAATTGGGTATTTTTTTGCAAAAAACCCATATCTGTAATTAGATTCTGCAATTTTTGCACTAGAACATATAGATCTAATCTGCAAACTTGAAGCACCAGCTTCCCCATCCAGAAACGTGGCAGGACCTGGTAAGGCTAATTTTGAATCAAAGCTAAAGAAGAAAACTATTGCAGCATAATTTCCATTTGAGCCTACAGGTGGCTGAAGTCAGCACAACAGGCATGAAGACGCTGAGCCCACACAGCATCAGCATCAGCATCAACATCAGCAGGTACAGGCAACAGGAGCAAGAAAGATACAGAAAATCAGAAATGACAGAGTACTTCAGCACCATATTTAATGAAAAACTGTGCAAGTTAACCCCGTAGTGTCCGAAGGTCAACAA
>APFE031420312.1:0-14744 GCA_000404065.3 Pinus taeda | reverse complement strand
AAGGCGACTAGAGTCATCTTTTTGTCCTTTTCTTGACTCTTTAAAGATGAAAAGGTCAAGTTATGTCCTTGTGTCTTAAAATTTATTCGGCCACGTTCACATTTCCCCCTATTAGATTTTTTTTGTTGGCCATTTGATTGTGTGTCTTAACTCTTTTTCAGCCCCATGTGTGATTTTCAGTTTTTGATGGAAACTTTTCCAGAGTTCACCAACCCAGGAATCCCCTCTGATTGGAATCTTGGTCATTTTCCTCCTTTTGGGAATGCTGGTGCTCCTTACATGGCAATGTTGTCCCTTCCTGGGTTAACTGTTGGGTTGCCTGTTTGGTTGTTCTCAACTTCTCTGGTCCCTATTGTTTTAACTACTGGTCAATCAGTTCCTCCACCCGAACAACATCATGTTGATTCCAGGGTGGACCTCTCCCCTTCTTCACCTATTTCTACATCCTCATCTTCTACTTCGCCTGGTGAAAGTCTAGATTCAAGTAACTAGGTGGATAGGAAGAAGAAGAAGAAGAAAAAGATGAAGAAGTCTCATAAGCGAGAGGTTAAAGGTGCAGCTACTGCTCCAAGTACAGCTCAAGTCGGGCCACCTTCTGCCCCTCCGCAGAAGGTCAAGTTTCTTTGTAAATTATGCAAGGGAGACCATCTTCTTCGTGATTGTCCTGGCCTTCCTAGGATCTTAGAAGTATGGTCTCATGATCTGGCTTGTCCCTCATCGTCCTCTGAAGCTCCGGGCGATACCACCCTATCAACTGGAAATGGTGAGAAGAAAGGGAAGGTTCGATTCCCCTATAGGCTATGTGAAGGAAACCATCTCCTTCACCTTTGTCCGCTCATGGATAAAGCTTCCACTATTTTGGAAAGTCTTACATCTTCTTCACCCCAACTCCTCGTTGGTTATCAGAGGATCTCTTCAGGTCCTCTCCCTGTCGACAAAGAGATTGATTTAGATCCTTCTCTTGTCCATCCTCCTCTTTTCAAACCTGGCTGTGCTAAGCTTGTTCAAGACCAACCATTGGTTGGAGAAAGTGTCAACTTGCGTTCAACACTTGTTGATCACTCTGTTTTGGAAGAGCGTCATGCTCATGTTCTTCTCGTCTCGTCATATTCTCCTGAGTCCGAAAACGACTCTCCTATCCCAGTTGATCCCGAGAGTCCTTCTTCGGAGCAGGGGGGAAATCATGCGATTCCCCCACCAAGTAGTTCATTCGTTTCCTTCAACTGGAGTCACCTGACTGATTTTTGCCTTCCATCCCATGTGCCTTTCCAGATTACAGTACATGCCTATGATAAGGCAGTACCTGGAATTGTCTTGGATGAGGGTGCATCTATCAGTTTTATGCCTTCCACTACTTGGCAAGCTTTGGGCTCCCCACAGCTTGTGCCGGTCGCACAAAATCTGATGGCGTTTGACGATCGCACAGAATCTGATGGCATTTGATGGAGGAACCAATCAACCATTAGGGATCCTTCCGAAGCTTCCTATTACTTTGGGAGGCAAAACTGTCTATATAGACGTACTGGTTACCCAAGGTGCTTTAGATTTCAGTCTTCTCCTTGGTTGTGACTATGTTTATGCCATGGGGGCCCTTGTTTCTTCACTTTTCCATGTGATTTGCTTTCCACATGATGGAAGAATTGTGACTATAGATCAATTATCGTTCTTTAGTCCCCCAGTTCCTCCTACGCAGTTGTCATCCCCTCCTAGTTTTTATCCACCGGTTGTATCTGCCCCACTGCAGGTCAACTATGTGGCTACTTATCCCATGCTTGTATCCAGTGATGTTGTCGTCATGCATAGTGTCCTAGGGGCATTAGGTCCTGACTTCCAAGATGTTGTCCTTCCACCAGGAGTGACACTCTTGGAAGCAACAACTTCCTGTTCATTATGATGAAGTTCGTGTGGAGCATAGTTCGCTTTCCTATGTCAAGCTCCTTAAAAGATGAAACTAGGTCTGGTCAGAGCATAGTTCGCTTTCCTATGTCAAGCTCCTTAAAAAATGAAACTAGGTCTAGTTGGAGCATAGTTCGCTTTCCTATGTCAAGCTCCTTAAAAAATGAAATTGGGTCTGGCCGAGCATAGTTCCTGATCTTGTGTCAAGCTCGTTAAAAAATGAAACAAGGGTTATGAGGATAGTTTTGTTATTGTGTCAAACTCATTAAAAAATGAAACAACTCCCTTTCCAAATCGAGTCTTTTGATTAAGATCTCGTAAAATCCAAGTCGAGTCTTTCCAAGATCTCGAAAGTGAACCCTCATTCCATCCACTTTTTGAATGCAATGAAGCTTGGGGGGCATGTACCTCGTTTTGTGTCATTATGCTGGGGGCATGCAAACTTATAACAAGCATAGTTTTTCGTTTCAAGCTTGTGTAAACATGAAACCGAATCCAAGCAGAGTTCTCCATGGTTCAAGCTTGTGTAAAAATGAACCCATACCCGATGTACATCTCGTGGTTTCCTTTTTTATCCGCTCAATTATGCTGTATGAGCCTTGGTTGTTTCATTCCATTGCCACCATCTCTTTGGCTGATCATATGCTTTCACTCGGTTTTTTTTCCTTCCCTGAGGAACCGCAACAATCAGTGGTTTTGTTAGCCAGCCTCTTGACCATTACATGTTTTGAGTAGTTCCACCATTGTCGGAACCAGTTGCTACCCTTTATACCACTCGTTCCTCTAGGATGAGTCACCTTTAAGTTCTTTTCTGACTCATAAAATATGAAAAGATTGCCGAGTATTTTTTCCCTTTTTGAGTCGTTAAAGAGAATAAAAATAGAGGTCTGCTTTAAGCTCTTTTCCGACCGTTTAAAGATGAAAATATTGCTGAGTAATTCCTCTTGACTCATTAAATGTAAATAAGAGGCAGTCGTCTTTAAGCTCTTTTCTGACCATGTAAAGACGAAAAGATCGTCGGGCCCTTGTCGTTTCAGGCTCGTTAATGGTTACGAAATGATGTGATTTAAATCGCTTTTTTACTTTTTTAGGTCGAAGTCACTAATCATGAAAAGTACTCCTCGACCGTAATGGTCGGGCAGTTCTTTCGAGTATTATTTTATACTTTTTCAAGCTGGAGAGACACAACTTTACGAAAAAGGACCCCCCTGGAGTTTTCTTTTCTGCTGCCTTTTCAAACTCTCTAAAAATGAAAATACGCCGAATTCTTCCTTTGTCAGACTCGTTAAAACTTGATGACATTTGATTCCATCGAAATGACATTTTACAAGCATATGCTACCCTCGTCGAGCTTCTTAATAAAAATAACTGGGGTACTCAATAGAAATGGTGGGGAAGATGGAACCATAATCGTTGTCGTGTCGGTAGTATGTCGCTCTTGAACATGGCACTTGTCTACATTCGTGTCTGGGTGGGGACATCTCATCTCATTTTTCACTTGCCTCTGTGGGTTTGGGTGATCCTGTTTGACCTCTCATCTGCTCTTTTCCTTGTCACCATGACCTCTAATCAATTGATGTCAAATACTGCCAAGTCCACTGTCGTGCCACCGATATGTTCAAGAGAATTTGACCTCTCCAAAATATCAATCTCCCTCTGATAACTCATATAATCTTGATTCACAAAAACATTATCTTCCTCTGTCTCACGTCGATGATGTGGGAAACACTATGGCCCACCTTCGGTCAAGGTCACTTCCTGTTGACTTCAGCTCATTATCCAAGAAGTTAATCTAGAGACTCCTTTCTAGTGCCTTGGAGCCTACATGCCTCAATGGCAGGTTCTTTGCATTCGACATGAGGTTTTCATCATTGGCCTCCGATCGAATGATTCTACGGTTGTTCGATACCGGCTCACTGATTCACACGCCGTAGGTTGTACCTATAGTACCTTGAGGGCCATTGTCATTATTGGTGGTACCTCTCGCATCTGTTAACAGTTTTCATCATTGGCTGGTAATCAGACGATGTTCCTGCGTGTTCAACTTCAACTCCTATATTCGCATGCTTGAACTTGTACTTTGTTCAGATCGAGATGGAGTGTAAGACCCTGGATTTTGTCTGTTGGGATCCACGCTGCGATTTTGTGGATTATTATGATTATTACATGACCCATTCACTAGATGGCTACGACCATTCCTGAGTCTATTTATCAATCCTCACTGGATGGTTGCATCCATACCTTGGATCTAGATTTTTGTGTACTCTGCTATGGATGGCTGCGCCCATACCACATATATCATGTAGTTGAGATATCAGTTGTACTTCTCCACGCAGGTTTTCCGATGGCCGTGTTTTCACTTGGACATGTTCTCGTAAATCATTTGACCCCTATCTCTCTCTCAGGCCTAATGCTTTAGGGGGCATCTGTTACACAACAATTTGTCACCGTCCTTGCTACCCCTCTCCCGCATCTTGGAGGACTCATTCGAAGACCTATGCGAAGTGACATGGGCTACAAACACTTGCATTGCATTCCCCTGAACATGAGCTTTATTTGCCTTGAAGACATCTCCTGCTAAAAACCCCTAAAAATAGCTCTTTTTCCATTGGCGTGGTTCCATAGTGCAGCCCTCGCGCCAAGGGGGAAAATACTCCAAAGAGGGCGTGCCAGTTGGCGCTCTGTCATAGAGTCACACCCATGCCAACCATAATCAGTGGTGTTTTTTAACAAACAAACGACGTAAGTTTCGTCCTAACAAATTCCTGGACTGCATCTATCTTGAGTTGGGTGGTTTGGCTATGGATTTCCATTGAGAGGAAGTGGTTTTCCACCTCTCATGGAAGCTTCCTTGATGATATGACCAATCCCATGATTATTGTGGATGATCCCAACTCCCCTTCCTCCATCTATAAAAGCTTGCCCATTTCCCTTTGCAAGCTAGTTCCAAAGATTCAAAATTGTCAAGTTTCCAAGAGCTTCATGCTGCAAGAGCCTTCTTAATCCCCATAAGGCCAAATCCAAGCAAGGAGGTTATTGCCCAAGAACCAAAGAGAGAGGCTTGTCCTTACTTCCAACAAGCTTTGCGAGACATGTGCTGCTGACTACCCGGCCAAAGGAGAATCTAGCATCAGAACATTGGTTGTATTCTTCTTTAATGAATTATTAATGAACGACTATTGGTTATGGTTCCACTCTTATTGTTATTTGTGATGATGATGAGTTATATCCTTTCTGACTGATATATAGTTGCATATGCTAGATTGTATGCTTGTGTTTGTGTCGTTTCTTGTATGTGCAGGTGTCCATTCATGGAGATCATGAGTATTGTGATCTGCTGGAGCGAAGGAACGGGAGCACCACCTCTTCTACAAACAATAGCGTTGGAATCCAGGTAGGCCTTCATCACTGGTCTATTAATTTGCAATTAGGAACTTGCGCTAGCATTTGATGATTATTGCTAGACCGGGTCTGGGCTAGTAGGGATCACCTCTATCCGCAGAGGGGATTTACCTCCTCAACACCCTGCATTCTTCAAACCGAAAGATAATTTATGATATGAGAATGTTCCCCACAGACATATAAATGAAGTTTTTGATCAGTCCTATGAGCAGATATTGATTTGACTGTATCCGAAAAATCCATCCATGAATGAAAAGATTTCACATCCAGCTCATTCATCAATAATCTGGTCAATAAAGGGTGTAGGATAGTTGTCCTTCGGAAATGCTTGATTTACATCCCTATAATTAATGCACACTCTTATCGTTCCTTGTTTTTCATAACAGGAACAATATTTGGTACCCAGTCAGTGAGAGGTACAGGGTAAATGAAGCCAACACACAAAAGTTTCTAAACTTCTTCTTTAATAGCAATGACTTTATTTGGATGAACAAGTTGAAGCCGTTGTTGTAACGGTTTGACATCTGGGTACATATTGATTTCATGTTCAACAATGCTGGAGTCAATGCCTGGCATTTCTTTATAAGACCATGAAAACACATCTCTGAATTCACGAAAAAGAGCACAGTAACTTTCTAGTTCTTATGGAGAACAAGATTTGCCAACGTGAATATTCTCTACAACATTGGCTTTGGTTGAAATATTAACGGAGATAGTTTCTTCAGTGTTAGACATATTTCACTCAGAATCGACTGTATTGATAGAATTCAATAAAAAATCAACGATTGAAGGGTGATTGAGTTATTTTGAATAGTCTCCATTGTCATCTTGAAGGTGGGAACGATGATGATAATCTTCCCACGACGTCTCTCCTATCATCATTGATTGGATGATTCCTTCATCTGTAGAATGTATACGAGACCAAGGATCAGAAGAGGTACCATATTCTAAATACCTATCTACCCAAACGACTGTCGAGTGTAGATTCAAGTTTGCAAACAAGCCCAATAGATTGATTGCTATAAAGATTCGTTGGTGCTTGGTGGCAATGCCTCATGGTGATCACCACTCTCAAAATTGTTGGAACTCTTCTTAAACTCAGATGACGTAGAAGAGATCATGTTGTAGGTTTCCACCATTGCCACTTCCGCGAAACCAGATGATGACGGTAGGGTAAATGTACCCATCAAGGAAGGATATTTTAGGAGACCTACTCCAACATTTTGAAGCGATTGTGAATTTCCATGTATCAATGGAATGCTTCTAGTAGCTTGTGAACTATTAGCAAAAAAGAACAGTTGGTCGATGACTGTGATTCCACCTTTGAAGGGAAATGCAATCGTTCGAAAGTATGTGGACACAACTACATCCATAGCATAAACCCAAGGCCTTCCTAGTAAAATATTGTAATCAAGGATTCCATCAACAACCTCAACTTCAATATCTACTAATTTTCCCCTTAGTTCTACTTGCAAGCTACTTAAAATCCAATATGGAGTGTATGTTCTTCCATCGAAAGCTTTTAGTGTTGTTGGTGATCATGACAAGGGTGGTGAACCAAGATTTTTCCAACAACTCATTGACATGATACAAGTATATGCCCCCTCATCAATAATTGTTATATGAACATTTTTGTTTAGGGATTTTACCTATATAATGAAAGCTAGTTGAGCCGGTAACTAAGGTGTATATCCAGTATGATTAAAGACTACAAGGTTGTAATTCGTAGGATCGATCCTACCTATCACTGATAACAAAGCCTTCTTTTGGGAGGGACAATTTTGTAATACCTCAAGTGTCAACATGGTGGAAGGTGATTGAGCTAGATCCTCCACTATATTATAATTTTGAGCTGCTCAAGCACAAGGATTAAATGTCGATTTATGTACAACTCCCTTCGGTGGCTTAATTTTTAATTCAGGAATAATCGGTGGAACAACTTCCAGTGAAGTCGTAGTCAAAGAACTAGGTTGATTAGTAGCCTGGTTGTTCAACGATTAATTGCCATAATCTTTATTCCTTGTTTATACCAAAACATCATTTTTCTTGTTTGCGATAGATAGCATAAGCACTTGGGATGTGGAAGCATTATCAGTGGAAACCATATGTGTTTCTGGGTTTGGAAATGGATCTGTCAACACTACTGAGGTATTTGAATTCTTCAAAAGTTTAGAAACCTCAGATCGATGTGGGAAATCTCTCATAAAATACTCCTCGTTGCATATCAAACATGGATAACGAGGTGGTTTCCTTGTCACAATAGGGTTTTCAGATGATTTTTTAAGAGTGGAATTCTCATGTTTCTTCTTATTATTCTTCCCTTTCTTCTTGCCTCCTGGTTTCTTTGGATTTTTTCCCTTGTCAGATGACATGACATAAATCTCTGAGGCAAGAGTGTTTTTCATTTGCATTTTAACTAGAAATAGCAAGAGCTTGACTAGATGGACCTCTCGCCATTTGCGTTCTTGAGGAACTGATCACGCCATCACCGACATGAGAGTCCCTACTTGATTTTGGAGGGGGTGGAATGGTAAAAGCTGGTCTAGGAGCATCAGGAATCTTGTCGTAGAGTGTGCTAGATTGTGTATAAATCATATCTAAATATTAGGCACGAGCAATGACTTGCTCTTCTGTGATAACTCCTCCTTTCGCCACATCCTCAGTGATAGATGGCAATAAGGACTTAATAAACCACACAACTAAAAGTTAATCAGGAACATACGTCTTTACCATTCGACGACGATGACACCACTCATGAATATGATCATATATGTGACTTGAGGTAGTTTGTTTAAAGTTGGTAAGAAGTTTTGTTCTAGTTTCGTACCTGATGGGTAACTGAAAGTGGGTTAGAAAGGTAGTGGCAAAAATGGTGAAGTTATCAAAAGAAGCTCTAGGCAATTCAATATACCATTTCATTGCTATACCAGTAAGTGTTCTCTGGAAAAGATGAAGTCTAATCGAATCATCATTCAGAGTGTTGGATGAACACCATAAATGAAAAGTCATTACGTGATTCGATGGGTCTTCTCCTGGATTTCCATTGAACTTTGGAATTTCATAATGGATTTTATGTGGAATTGCTAGCCACCAAGGGGCGTATGCAATTGGATCATTTGTGAGTCGATTAAAATCTGGTAGTTCTAAAGTTGCTACAAACGGCAACTATTGATTCAGGTTAGGTGGAGCATACCCAAGATAAGATGGAATCACCTAAGTGATAGGTCTTTGCATACCAGCATAGGGTATCTGTGCCTGGTATCCTTGTTACAGTTATTGGACATAACTAGTATAGGGGTTGTTGATAACGGGTTTGGAAACACAGTTTTCCATACCCCGCAAACTCTTATTGTCCAGGTCTTTGGTAGGCTTGATATTGACAAAATCTAATTTGAGCTTATGAACTAAGTCCAAACTGGGTTGGGTTTGTTGGAATTGAGGTTTTTGATATTGTGATAGCCACGGTTATTGGACCATTTGCTGCTGCCTAGTACCAGAAGATTGACCAAGTTGCGGATTAACTATACCCGTTTATGCCTGAGTCATTCCAGATAAAGGAGCACTAACGTAAGATTGTGGTTGAGCCCCAAAAACAAGTGGTTGTTGTATAAAAACCTAAGAAACTGGAGCCTTTTGCCTTGAAACCTAAGGTTGCGAAGCAGAAGGAACAGGTTAGATTGAGACATAATAGATTGCACTTGTGACTACGACATAGTCATAATGGCAAGTGTAGTGGGAATATTCGACACAGGTTGGATTGGTTGTGTTGGATATACAACCCTTGGTTGATCTGGCAGTATGGGTATCCAACCACTAGATGTAATTCCGGTTTGACGTGAATACTATTGGAAAATTTTATATGGTTGTCCCCTAGAAAAAGGAGGAAACAGTGAGTAGGCACACTGCTCTCCATATGGTGGCAGTCCAATGTTTAAAGGATATATCGGTCTTTGATAATTGGATTCCCATATTGATACTGATAGGTAGGATCAAATTGCTAAGTTTCCATGTGAGAAGAACCAGATGGGATTCCGGACGAGTAAATGGGAGTAGACCATGGCGCCGAAGCAACCCCTGAGTGGGTTCTAGCTAGTGATTGGTAACCAACCAGTACGGATGATGTGCCACATAAATGTGACTCATGTGTATCGGTAAACATTGAAGGAGTAGCAGCAGAAGATTCTGCTACAGTTGCATCAAATGATACATTCCTAGATGTTGATGGTTGTTCAGACATGGTTAACTTATCCAAAAGTTCTCCTAACGATTCGACAAGAACTGGCGATGAAGCAGGATTAAATGAAGCAAACTGAGGAGTAGCAGGATACAAATTAATACCAGCTCCAAAATGAACCGAGGTGTCAGATGGAGGATCCTCTACTACCTCCTCTATAGTAATCAGACCAAGTGGAAGAGGTAGACCGTCAGGTCCATAAAATATTTCTGGGGCCAAAGAAGGTATAGTTTCTATAGTGACAGATGCTGGAGGGGTGATAACTTCTAGATACTGAAACTCAAAATCTAGATGTTCAAGTAAATGAACTTCAGTCCAAAAGGGAGGTTCTTGAACAACTCCTAGTTCAAGTGTAACCTCGGTTTGAACTGAGATGGGTTTCAGACCAACTCTAGATGGAGTTGTTTTAGATATAGAAGTGTTTATTGTCACACTAGGATCTTTTTTAATGTCCTCTAGTGATTGCAAAAATTCCTCTTTAAAGGTAGATGTACCAGAAATAATTGAAGTAACTGGAGTCTCTGACGATGTTGAAACAAAATTTCCAAATAACTCATATGAACTAGACTCAGTTAAACGAGACCGCTTTTTCTGAATTGGCTTCACTTTCGAAGGCAACAACAGTTGACTCGCTAATCTCTAGGAACAACGGGGTTTTGATTGACTTTCTTCCATGACTGCGGATTACTTGATCAACTCAAAATCAACTAAGGGAAAATGATGTTATTCCAAATTCAATTAATTTTAACGATGCTTGGACACAACTTTGCTTTTTCAGTTTTAAAGAGTTAAGAAAAAGCTAAAGATGACTCTAGTCTCCTTCAATTTTTAATGAGCCTGAAAGGACAAGTGTTCAGATGGACCTTTTCTTTTAAAGAGTCGAAAAGGAACGAAAGTGACTACTCTGGAGAATCTAGACAAAGGGTTTACCAAACCAATCACACAACTGCAATATACACCTTGGTGTTAAATTAAAGAGAAATTACCAAGGACTTATGTACAACAATCAATCTTCCCAAATGCTGTGTTTAGTGCATTGCGATCAATAAGGTGGTAGACTCGGTTTCCTATGGATAAAATATTTAAGCCTATCGTGGTCTCCCAATATATACATGACGGTATGAGGAGCACAAGTCTATGTTGGCACTTTTCGTATCAAGGAGGAGGAATCACCTAACCTTCAATGAAAAAGATAACCACTAGTTTTAACGACGCTGGAACATGTCTCTAGCCTAGACCTCTAAGTATGTTGCGTTAAATTCCAAAGCATTGTTAGGTTCATTGAAGTTCATTTTAAAGTTTATCTTTCTTAGAGTTTGCCTTTTGATGGCTCATCGCGTAATGATGATCTGAAATTCCTAAGATGCAATCTACAATGATTAACAATCTTTTGTTTATTTGAACAATGAAAATCCTAACTACTAGGGAAAGAAGATAAAAGTGCTTTTAAGAAAAGAGAAAAGAGCACACACTAGTGCATTTCCCTAAATCATCTTTTTGCACACAAATAAAAAAATTCTAAATGCAAATGCATGTATTTGTTTTCACTTTCCTTAATGTGAATTATGCAAAAAGGAAAACTAAATGCAACAAAGATCTAAAAATATTGCACTCAAAATGACATTTTCGACAAATTTTTTCTTCAAAAAGGGAAAGGAAGACTCAAAATGACACTTTCAAGTTTGAAGAAATATGCTTTCGACACTTTGAATGTAAAAAAATCAAATCAAATGCATCAAGAAAATTTTAATCAACTATCAAGGGAAGGAAGATTTTATGACACTTCTCTTTTCGACAAAAAACGACGATTTACGACACTTTTTATATCGAAGCGACAAATCAACTAAAACACTTTTTGACAAAGGATTGTAAATGAGGAGCAAATACACAAAATAATTCACTAATCCTAATGTAAATTGAGGTTTATCTAAGTGATGCAAGTAAGCTTCAGTGAAGAGACATTGTTCATATTCAGCAAAACAACCAAATAAAACTGAAAACAAGTCAAAAACCCTCAAGTCCTAGATGGGAAAATGAGTTTAGTCAATCATCGCACCTAGCCTTTGTAGACAGTGGGATGCATCGCACTTTTCACACTCGAGAGGTGAGATGCATACTAAGTCACAATGGAAGACAGTGCGATGGTCCAGGGAGCACTACTGAAAATGGTTTTGGCTCAAATGTGGAGCCGTTTTCAATGAATCAAACTTGGATTTGATGAACAATGATAAGTAAAGTATTATGAAATTTTCTAAGAGGTTACTGACCTACCAAAAGGGCATCTATATGTGTTTGAAAGTCAAATATTTAATTCATAAACTAAACCAGAGATTGACTGAAGCAACATTTATCTACTATGCAATTGCAGAGCAATAGCAGTTCGAAAGCTACCTGGCTAGCTTCAGACTCTATCTATAGTTTATAAAATTGAACATAAAACAAACATCTGATCCCTAGTGAAGTCTCCAATTTGTTTCTAGGAAAATTAGTGTCTTGTTGAACGACTAACCCTTTAGGTTTGGCAACTACCCTAGAAACAACAGTTTAAAGCAATTCAATGATCTTTCTTATGTGTAACAGATAAGAAAAAGATTGTAGAAACCAACCTAGAACTTTAACTTGATCCCTTTCCTTATCTCTCTCTCCTTTGGAAAATCCAATAACTCCTCCCCATACTTAACACGCTTGGAGAGTACCTACAAAAATATAGCAACAAAGAACTATCAAAGCATCATGATCTATTACAACATAAACATTATAGAATCAGATATATGATGAACAAATGAAAGCATTCACAATTACACAATAAATTGGGAAAAAACTTGAAGAAATTTATTGATAATAAGTAAAATTACAGCCCATTTGTCTGATCCAACGCCATCCTCCCAGCTTCAATCCTTCTTCACCTCATGAATTAGCAAGAACACACCAACAAGAATACAATGCTCTCTCCTCAATACCAAAACTAGCAGCACTTACTTGCAGTTCACAACCATTCAACCTTCTGATCTCTTGGATGGGAGATCGTTTTATAGATGTTTTCAAGGGTGTGAGTCATCCATGGGGATTGATGAGCGTCATTCCACTTGTTAAAAATGGTTCCACAAGAGAGGGGAATTGGAGATGGTTTCCTACTTCCCTTGGTCATCTTTGGGCGAATTCAGAGAGGTAAGTGGCACAGGAGAAGTTTCTAGAAGATTCCATGAGCAACCAACTAACAAAATGTCCTGAAAATTTGTCCATCCTCACCCATTGCACCCTATATAAGGCCTAAATAGTATGAATCACACTTTGAAATTGTATTAGTCATTATGCATCTCACCCTAATAGAGGGCTTTCAGATATGGTTCAGTTTAGGCACTTTATGGATGATTTCTGAGATGGAACTTTTGGGGAATGGTGTATCCATATGACTAAGATTATCTAGGGTATAAGGCAACCATTTTAGGGGTTGATGAGCCCTAATATCATTGACATATGATTTTTGGGTTGATGTGCTAAAATATGTCTATAACAATTATGGAAGCTAATTTGCTGGTCAAAAGGTCAAAATTGAAGGAAGCAGAGAGGGAGAACATAGAGAAGGAACACCTGACATATTCAGAAGTGAAGCTCGACATTTTGGTAAGCGCAAAGGAAGAAATGATGCAAAAGATCATCATGAGAGATGCACTTGGTGTTCAAAAACACCATGCCCCACTTATTGAAGAAGAAGAAGAGGTTGTCGACCCTAACCATTTTGCTTCTAATCTCAGTTACCATAGATCATAAAGTGATTATTTTATGTATTCATTAATGGATAGTCATGAAAATGGATTTGTATATCAACCTATGGAGGATAAATCTCCTAATCTATTGTGTATGTTTGGTTTCATTCCTTATGATGATGAGTTACCCAAGTATGACTAGCATGATGATGATTATGTTGTTGAAATAGAGGCTCACTCTACAAGGAATTCAACGACATGTTTTTGGGATGAAGAAGCTTCATTACAACATCTCATATGTAGCACTCAACCTATGCATATCAATCATGACAGCATTGAAGAGAATCCTGGAAATTTCAAATCAGGTGAAAGGTCTTTGCCTTTATGTTTTACTTCATTTCAATTACTTAGAGAAAACTTTCCTAAGATTAGAAATCAATAGTCTTTCAGTTTTGATGTTATGGACGGAGAATACCATGAAATTCTTGACCAGGACTCCTTACCTTTGTGTTTATATTCATTCGAAAGAATAAGAGAAAACTATAAGGTTACCGAGAAAGCAAATAAGAAAGTTGACAGTAGTCGGAAACCTTATCCTGAAGTTGTTGAGAATGTTGTTTGTAATATAGAACCTTTTTTTAGTCCACAATCACCGTTACCAAGCAACGTTCAGTTTGAAAATGTAGCCGAAAGTGTGGAACATAAAGAGATTGTACAAGATCATGCAGTTTCATCAGAACCGATCCACAACAAGTTACAACAATTTTCTCATATTTGCAATGATCTAGTATGCAATTATATGGATGATCTTTGTGTTAAAAATTCTCATCCTTTGGATGGATATCAGTTTGAAGACAGTGTTGATAATGATTTAGTTTGGCATACAATTTTTATTTCTTGTCCATCAATAGTCTCATCACATTTATCACAAAGGTCACATGAAATCTTGCAGCCTTATCATGATTGTTGTAAGTTTAAACTTCAGGAAAGCACAAATGTTGGGAAAATTGTAAAATCAAGGTATAAAGACTACCTAGAGTAGAGCAATAATGTATTAGATGGGTTGGAAATCAATATGTATTCCTATGAAGATCCTCTTGCAACATTCTTGAGGCCTGTTGGTGGGATCATTCTTTGCAATTTCATTAATATTCAATATGTTAACGTGTTTTCATGGGAGTTGCCTTTCACTAGTTTTCCCTTATTGCTCATGAGCAAGCACTTGTGGAGAATTCAACTAGAAAACAAAATTATTACATGGTTGCATTGGCTGGTCCATTTCACTTGATTAGGTGATGTATAGATTAGTTAGAGTAGGTGTGATGAAAAATCTCATTTCTCAACATTTATTTTCAACAGTACCTTTAAATAGTAAGTTTTAGAGTTAAGTCAGTTCATTTTGTGAGTAAGTTTTCAATTTTGAGTTTGGTCTTTGTAGGTTTTAACCCCGTACAGAAATTACCTGCATACGAATTCTAAATCACAAGAAAATAAAAATGCGAGAG
>APFE031420308.1:93369-109534 GCA_000404065.3 Pinus taeda | reverse complement strand
ATATCTTGCACCTTGCACACTCCATGATTGTATTGTTCATCCTTTCTAACATGCCATTTTCCTTTGGTGTTCCAAGAACTATCTTCTCTCTATGAATTCCATGCTATGAACAATATTTATCAAAATATTTGCTGCAATATTTACTTCCATTGTCTAATCTAAGACACTTCAATTTCTTTCCTCTTTCATTCTCAACCAGATCTTTCCATTTATTGAAAGTATCAAACACATTATATTTATTTTGAATACTATAAACCCAAATTTTCCTAGTTTCATCATAAATAAAAGTAACATAATAGCGAGAGCTACCAAGAGATGATACATGAGCTGGTCCCCATACATCTGTATGCACAAGATATATTTTTTCACTCTTCTTTTCATTCCCAACTCTGATAAATATGACTCTCTTCTACTTTCCATTAACACAATTCTCACAGAAATCCAAATCAACATGCTTCAAACTTGGCAACAAATTTGGTGAGTGAAGAATCTACATCCCCTTCTCACTAATGTTCCCAAGCCTATAATTCCACAATGTTGTATATTCTCTTGCATAGGTTAAAGCATTAGAAAAATTAGAAATACCATTGCATAAACACAATGTACCCATATTTTCTCCTTTTACTATTACCAGGGCTCCTTTAGTGACCTTCTAGGTTTTTTTTAGATGTCATTACATTATCCTCACCTCCCAATTTCCCTATTGAAATTATATTTTTCTTTAGATCTGGAATATGCCTCACCCCCTTTAACAACCATCGGTTTCCATTCTATTGTTTTCTGAATGCTTTATCCATTCCAATATTTTTACATGGTTTATTATCACCCAAACGAACATGTCCAAAATATCCTAAACATAGCCATGAAAATGTTTCCTATCAGGTATAACATAGAATGAAGCCCCTGAATCTACTACACAAGTATTAATAATATTTTCTAATGAAAGAATCAAAGCATCATGCAACACGTCACCTGTTACATTCACTTCTTGATTTTTCTCCCGTCGTCCATCTCCTTCTTTCCCCTTTTGAGATTTACAATCGTTCTTAAGGTGTCTTTTCTTCCCACATTTCCATAACATTATCCTAGATCTGAATTTGGATCTACCTTTTCTTGACTTACTGCGATGCCCTAAGCTCTTTCTAGTTTTCTTCCCCTAGTCTCTACATTCAAAGCATTACCTGATGTCTCACCTGAACTTTTCCATTACATTTCCTTGCTAAGGATAACACCAACAACATCATCAAATTTTAAAGTAGTAGATCTAGGCAAAGAGTTATTGATATCCATAACTAAGCCATTCCAACTTTCTTGCAATGAGCATAGAAACAATAGAGCCATAACTTCATCATCAAAATTTACGCCTACAGAAATTATCTGACTGGAAACTATGTAAAATCCATTTAAATGATCAAAAACAGATCCACCTTTTGACATCTTCATATTAAATAAAAGCTCCATAATAAATATTTTATTTGAGGCTGATGGTTTTTCATATATTTTGGAAAATGCCTTCATCACATTTTCCGTTGTTGTTTCCTTTGAAATGTTGAAGGACACCGACGCTTCCAGGCACAACCGTATTGTTCCCCAGTGCCTTTCTATCGAGAATCTCCCATTCTGCATCTGTCATACTCATCAGATTCTTTTATTTTCCCTTCAATGGTAGGTAGAGAACTTTTTGATACAAATAACCTTCCATATGCATCTTCCACAACTAGTAGTTTTGGCTATTAAATTTCTTGACCCTAAACCTACAATTTTCCACCATTACTCCCACTTGAACAAGGAACGCTTCTCTATTGCGAGTTTATCAACCAAATATAACTTTGGATATGAAACCAGTTGCTATAATTTAATGAACAGAGCAATGAAATACTCAAAATATTGTGGAAACACAAATATAGAAATGCATAAAAGAAGAGAGACACAGATATACGTGTTCACCCAATTTGGGCTAAATCCATAGAGAAACAAACGATTGTTTCTTTAATATGATCCAGTAAACTGAAGAGATACAACCTATAGCAGATCCACTGTAATTTCCACTACTCTCTCACACAATATCGTATCTCTTTCCTTCTTAGGATAATAATACACAACCGTAATACAATTCCCTCATGTAAACCAATGGTTGCCTTCTAGGGAAAAAAACTCTACATTAACATAACCTGTATAGTCAGATCATTCGCCTAATGAATGACCCATATTGACTATTGTTCCTATGGAATTTGTATCTATGGATAAAAACAATTTTCTCTAATTGGGTAGCTACACTTAAAACAACAGAAAGAAAGTATTAACCTTTTCCTATAGTAGAAAGATGAGATGAAGAAACTTACTTGTAGTATTTTTCTTCCTTGATCCCCTTTGAATTGCCTCCGTTGCTCCCACTTGAACTAAATCCGCTCAATTGGTACCTGTGTCAACAGAAACAAAAACAACAATGATCAAAGCATACATGATCTATCTAATATAACCAATGGAATCGACAACGTTGAGACACATAATCATCATAGATATGAACAAGAATATGAGAAAAGGAAGAAAGAACTTTATTAATGTAGAAGGAAGAGTTTCACCCAATACAGTTCGATCCTATGCCACTCATCCAGCTTCAGTCCAATCCTCCTCACATCAAAAGCACACCAATCCAATAGCATAACATTGCTTCACATGAACTCAAATCTCAAACCAACAGAATTTCTCTACAATATTCAATTTCTAGCCCCTTGATCACTATGATGAGTGCTCAATTTATAGGGAAATGGAGGTGATTTTGTCATAAATGAGGGTATCGAATGGCCTTCCAAACTTGGATTTAGTTTCCATGGAGCAAGGGATGAGAGGATAGGAGGTTAATTGATCCCTAGCCCGTCCAAATTGGAGCTCATAGGAGGAGATAAGAGATGGGATTCTTCTAGAATGATCTAGAATCAAGGAATATTCGTAGAATCCAATGCAAATTTCGCTCATTCTTACCCAACTCAGGTCAAAGAGGGCCTAAGTGCACTGTAGTGTAGGCCTGAATGGGCCTACCTACTCTGCAGTGCAGTTACCCCTGACCAAGGTTGCGCTGGTGTCCGAAGGAGGCATTTCAGCAAGGCTTCAGGCTAGGAAGCTTTCATGGAAGGAAGCATTCAATGTGATGACTTGTCTAGGGCATGTAACAACTGAATTAGGGTTTGATTAGCCCTAATTGTACTGATCTGAATGTCGGGAGTGATGTGTCCAAATAGACTTGTAACACTATGAAAATACAATATTTTGCAAGGAAAATTTTCATCTTTTTTAAGCTTCGAGGGCACTACCCGTGGACCGTTATCGAGGGTCCGCTAGCCCCTAAACCCCTGTGGGGGTACAAGTCCCCCCCACTTGGAGGGGTGCATAGTCTTCATAGGGTATACACCCGAATGAAACAACACCTTTGAATCAGGAAGATAATTATGCTCCACACCCAACAATATCCCACTTGGAGACTGGTTATAACAACTCTATCGCTCCTTCAATTGCTGGACAATGCTTCCACTTTGAACCTGGATATTTATGATCTTCATCATCATACTTGAAGGCCAATTGAAACTAAGCAGAAACTCAGTTTCTCCATGGTTACAATCTTTGTTAACATATCAGTAGGATTCTGGCTAGTGTGTATCATTTCCAGCTTCAAATCTCCAGCTTCCAATACTAACTATATGAAATGCTACTTGAGATGTATATGTTTATTCTTGTAATGAAATGCTAGGTTATTTTCAAGATGAATGGAAATATGGATGTCATTGTATAACCTTCCCATGTCCTTATTTCCCAATTCATCCATAAACCTTTGTAACCAAATCATTTTTTTACTAGCCTCTATAGCAGCAACATACTCTACTTTCGTTGTTGAAAGTGCAACAATGTTTTGCAATTTTGAAAGCCAACTAACAATTATTTAACCTATAGTAAACACATACCTTGTGGTGCTCCTCTTGTTATCTCTATCACCTACCACATCTACATCAACATATCCCTATAGAGCAATGTTTGAACCACCAAAGCATAATGCTTGATTTGTGGTACCTCTCAAATACCTTAGAATCCACTTCTCTTCTATCGAATGCACTTTTGTTGGATTGTTCATATACCTGCTTATAACTCCCACTGCATGTACAATATCATGCCTTTTACAGACCATTGCATACATTAAGCTTCTAATTGTTGATGCAATGGAAATTTACACAAATAATCCATCTCTTCCTGTGTCTTGGGGCACATTTCATTACATAATTTGAAATGGCTAGCTAAATATGTACTAACTAGTTTTACATTCTGCATATTAAATCTTTCCAAAACCTTTTCTATGTACTCATTATGAGAAAATGTTAATTTGTGACTTTTCGCGTCTCTAGTTATTCTCATAGCAAGGATTTGTTTTTCATCACCCAAATTATTCATTGCAAATTAATTTCCAATTTTCTTTTGAGCACATTTATTCGCTACATGTCAGACCCTTCAACAAGCATGTCATCTATATACAATATAGATATAATATACCTACCATCATTTTTCTTTTTAAGATAAACACAATGGTTAGAGTGACATCTAGTATAACCTTGTTCATACATAAACCTACAAATTTTAGATACCATTGCCTTGGAGACTATTTTAAGTCATAAAAGATATTCTTCAATTTGCACAGTAATTTCTCCTTACCTTTGACCTCTTACCATTGTGGTTGCTACATATATATTTCTTCTTCCAAATCCCCATGGCGAAAGATTTTCCTTACACATAACTACTAAACATGCAAACCTTCTACTCCCACTAGACTTAAAATAGCTCTTATTGAAGTCATTTTAACAACAAGAGAAAAAATTTCATCGAAGCCTATAACCTTCTTTTGTGCAAACCCCTTCACCACAAGTCTAGCCTTATACCTGTGTTTACCTCCATGTTCTTCCTTAAACCTATAGACCCATTTATTTTGTAATGATGTTTTATCTATATGTGACTTGAAGTCTAGTTATGCATCATGGAGTCCATCACTTCTTTTATTCCTTACTCCCACTTCTTCCTAGTTTCTACCTGCATTTCTTCTTCATATCTTTCTGGTTCAGTAGAACCCATCAACAATACATAATATAATGAAGGAGAGTATCCTTCAAGGGATCTACTTATCTTGGTAGATATTCTAACACCACTTTCAGGTGTTTGAGGTGCCTGTTAATGTTGTGGTTGTTATTGTTATTGCGGTTGTTGATCATTATGATTTTCAAGCACCTTTACTATTCTTTGATCTCATCAAACACCATGTATTTTTTTTCCTTTTCCTATTTCTTTTCCTGCATCTGATCATTATGCAAGACCTTTTAATTGAATATGAATTCTCTACTCCTAATAATTTTGTGATTTTAATCATCATATAAGTGATAACAAATATCATTAACACCATATCCAATAAAGGTACATTTCTTTGATTTTTCCTCAAGCTTTGTTCTATTTTCTTTATTGATGTGGACAAAGGCTTCACAACCGAAAGTCTTTAAAAATGAGTATCTTACCTTTTTTCTTGTCCATGCCTCATATGGAATACCACCATCCAAGAAATTTGAAGGCCCTTTATTTATTAGATAAACAACATTATCTACATTATTGTTTGCATATTTTTGTGGTCGGTGTCTTGAAAATTTTTAATGCTTGAAAATTCCATAGTAGTCATTTTTGTGTCGACGTTTCTAGTCCACAACAAAGCTCATCATCAGGACAAATTCCTCATGATGAGTCTTTTTGTAACATTATCGACAACATCTATCCAAAATTGTAAGGGAAATCATGCATGCAATCTCATGCACCTTCCACTCTCCTTGATTGTCTTATTCATCCTTTCTGACACACCATTTTCCTGTGGTGTTCCTAGAATTGTCTTCTCTCTACAAATTTCGTGCTTTGAACAATAGTTATCAAACTCTTTGTTGCAATATTCACCTCCATTGTCTAATATGAGACACTTCAACTTCTTTCTTGTCCCATTATCAAACAAAGATTTCCATTTATTAAGAGTATAAAATACATCGCATTTATTTCAAACACAATAAACCCAATTTTTCCTAGTTGCATCAACAATAAAAGTAACAAAATAACGAGAGCCACCAAGAGATGATACCTGAGATATTCCCCATATATCTATATGTCCAAGCTCTATTTTTTCACTCTTCTTTTGTTTCCCAACTCTAATAAATCTGACTCTCTTCTTCTTTCCATAAACATAATCTTACAAAAATCCAAATCAAAATGCTTCAAACATGGCAACAAATATCTTCAGTGAAGAATCCACATCCCCTTCTCACTCATGTGCTTGAGCCTATAATGCCACAATTTCATATCATTTCCTACCAAGGTTAAAGAATTAGAAAAAATATAAATACTATTGCATAAATACAATGTACCAACCTATTGAAGGATTGAAATTCTCTGCCTCAATATCGGGGAAAACCACCTGGTCATGAACTTAAAGCATCTCATTTTCTGTTTGGAATGGTGGATCCAACTGGGATTATGGTACCAGTTTCCCTTAATAAAATATATGAAAATGGATGAGATATATAAGTGTGGCAATAATGATGTGAATAAAACAAAGAAATAAAGAGTAAATAGACTTAGAATATATATCCCGAGAAAATATTTCTCTATATATGTGACATTAGAAAGATCTTACATTTAACATGAAAATATATACTATAAAATCATTTATGAGTTTAAAAAGAATAAATATAACTAATTTAATTAAATACTTAATTAAATTAGTTGATGAAACTCATTGCACATATAAGATATCCTTTTTCATGCATATACTTAAAATATTTCAATCAAACACATCAATAGTGATAAATGCTCAATTTCTTGCAAAAACATAAATGATAAACACAATTATAGTAACCTTTCAACTCATAAACACAATACTAATACACAAATAGTAGTATGTGATACATGTTGACTCTGCTCATAAGAGAAATAGTAGAGGTTCCACTTTCTATTAAGATTACTTCAAGATACAGTAGTGCAAACCAAAAGATTTCTTGCAAAAATTTAGAACCCCTTCTTCATATAAATGAAGGGGATTTTATAGTTTGTAATGAAAATACAAATATAGAAAAGTACCATAAAATACTGGAAGGGTTTCAACAAACCAAACTCAAAATAAAGTATAAAGATAATAATAGATTTTAGTAGTAACTTGACTATGAATGTGATGAAGGTTGCTCTTCCATAAGCTGTTGAAGTTCACATATACCTGTCATTGACTTTAATTCAGGTGGTTGATGAGGTTTTATGCACATCCGTGCAGTGAATAGCTCATTGTTGAGTGCTGGAAATAGATGAGTGGTCATGTTGGAGAGACACCTCAACATTAGCCACTCACTATGTGGTTTAACAAATAAATGCCAATGGAATTCCAGGTAAACCTTTGCGAGATGCTTGATTCTCTTAGCCTTGTTTTTCAATGGTTCCTGCCATTTTTTACTCAACAATTTCACATCGGGTAAAGTATCCTAGGGGAAGTCTGAAATCAGGTTGGCATGTAATAAGTAGTCACTGTTTGAATCTATGAGATTGTTTGAAATATCTCTGGCACTGAAGATTTCCATTTCTGCATGCTTGAGTTTGATTTCCTACTCTTGGAAAACAATTTCCTTCTGTGATTCTTCAATTTTAGGGAGATTAGTTGATCTTCCCTCAATACTATCCTACCGATCTATCAAATTTGAAATATTCTCCTCGACTTCCCATTAGTATGTCCTCAAATTTCACAATTGATTCAGTAATGAATCGCTTGATTGACATAAGTCTTAGATAATGGATAGTTTATGACAGAAAAAACTTTTTGTAGAGAAAGGATATTGTTTATTTCTCCTGATTCCTTCCTGAATTTAGTTGTGCTTGCTAATTTTGAGAAATTTCTTGTTTTTCATTTTCAAAACCCTATTGTAACTGCCTAATGCTCTCATATTTCTCCCTTAGGAGTTGCTGCACTTCAGAGGCTTTATCAATAGTAGCATTGGCATATTCTCCTGCAAATTGTGAAAGCATTCCAAGATCCTCAACAGGAGTAGCTTGAGCATTGTTCCAAATTACTTCAAAGGAAGCATTACCATGGACTAATGCCTGGGTTTGTTTAGTTCACTTTCTTTTTCTCTGTTTCATAACCACAACTTTATCTTTCAGGATATAAAACAAATCAAGATGAGGAATTTCTTCAATCTTCAAAATGACCTCGGAGGTTGCAAATACCAGGATGACTTCCAAATCATAAGTGTCCAGAGCTTTATCAAAATCCTCAATAGGAAGCAAGGTCTTCCCTTGTGACTTTAGGGGTCACTTTGATCTTCATATGGAATGGAGTCTTCAGATTTTTAGGGTATGTTTCTTTAGTAAACTTCTCCCAAATTGCATCCAAATTTATGTCTATTAGAGTTTCCTCTGCTTATGAAGAAGAAGAAGTAACTGTTGCTTTTGTATGAGATACATTAGGGACTTGTAATGTACTAATTGAAACTCTATCTTACTTTGTGTTTTGATGATGAAGCCTTAATAAATATGTAGGTAAGTGGGATATCATTTTATTTCCATACTGATTAAAACGAATCAATTCTTTAGGACTTAATTGTGTTGTTGCTTGTTTCTTATCGTTTTCATAGATAGAAGATGATTCAAATAAATAGTCAAACTTGTCTGGTTCATTTGTGAATTGCCTAATTTTTTCCTGAATAGTAAAATTCTTGGAAATATCATTAGGACCATACTACCTATTGGGAATGGTTGGGAAATTTAGACACTGAATTTCTTCAATCTCAAGAGTAGCATGCCTGAAATTTTCAAGAGCATATACACCACATTGAATGGGAAAGGTAGGCCACATTGTATTTTTCTTATCTTTCACAACTTTTCAAAGTCCATTCCATACCGTTTGATAGACTATCTCTCGGGCTAAGAGTTTATCAGGAACGTAAAGGGGCAACACATAAGGGTCTGCAAGACTGTCGAAGATCTAGATATAAGTGAAATATTCTTCTCCAAACCATATTTCAATTGATAATAAATCATTATTGGCTTTAGGTGAAAGTCTAGGAGCTCTCTCATTAAAGGCACTTTGGTGGATGTGTAGAATAACTGCACAGAAATTTTTATAGAGATGAGGTTGGTATTTGGATTCCCAGAGTATGATATGGCAGATATGGATAGACATAGGGTCTTTTATGGTCCATTTCCATGCCATAGATGTAAAATCAGAAGTCAAGCAGATAGTATCCATTATATAGGCACTCATATAGAAAGGGGGAACAATGTTCTTAGAAAAAGTGTGTTTTTTCCCATAATTAAGGAATTGGGTACTTATGGTATTAGAAAATATGGTTCCCCAATCCATAAGATATCCATCCAAAGTAGCATCAATTAAGGGTACCCATTGGTCTAAGAATTTTTGGTTATTAGGGTAACCAAACATTCTACACATCATGGCAGCTATATAACATAATGGTTCGATAATGTAAGCAATAGCGTACATACCCTTATTCTCACACTTGTGTTTGCTGGGATCCATTCTCCATCCTTGATTACCTCTGATTGATATTCATTTTCTTTCAATAATTTCTCTATAACTGCTTGTCGTATTTTTTCTGGGGTGGCGGTCGCTGATACATCTTGCTGAACTAATTGTTGGTGAATGACCCAATAAGTGTGTTCCTCTTGGTCATGAAATTTCTATCTGTAATATTTAAATTGTCAATAACCCATCTAACCATATCTGTATAGGGAAGGATGTTGGGTCGGGCTGCAATCCTGTGCAGGAATGAATTGTTGACGTTGCTATAAGTAGTTTCAGAAATAGGAGCAGAATCCTCAGTTGTCACTATTTTCCTTGTCAACCTGGGTTCTTCATCTTCAAACACCTTATAAATGGCTTATCGAGAAGAACTTTTGACATCGGGGGTGCAATTTTTATATGATAATAACACATACATTTCAGTAGCTTCAGGTGGAGGAGCGATTAGTTTTTTTTGAACAACAAGTTTCTTCGTGGGTTTAGTTGCCCTAGACATTTCTGCTAAGCTTTTCTTATCGAGATTGGCCTGAAAAGAGAAACACAAGATGATAAGAAATTAAACAGGAATGCAATAAATTATAGATATAACCATAAATACATATATACAACATAAATAACACTTTTTTTCATTAATATCAAATACTGAAATATGCTTACAAACAAAATGGAAATAAGACTAGCTCAAGAAATGGTAGCTTATCGGTGAGAAGAGATGTGGCGGCTACATGCCTCTGAACTATGTGACAATGAGGCTCGAAGGCCTATTTGTTATTGAGAAATAATGGAAAAACCTAAAACATCCAAAACCATAACCCTAGGAGATGAAGCGCCAAAACTATGGGCCTCGTTTGTTTAAATTGGTACATTAATTTCACGGGGTCGTAACTTTGGCATACAATCTCTGTTTGATGTACCAAATACCTCTTTAGAAATATCTATCTGAGGAATACATCTTCTGACTGTCCAACACTAGTAAATAACACTTATTGGCCCTGATTTTCCCAAAACAACGTCGTTTATGGCCTCAAAACGACTCTTGAATTTTGGGGCCCGAAAAACAGCCAAAAATAATAAATTGTGCTAAAATTAAGGAAATGAAAAACCTAAAAAGACAGTGGCGTGGGTCCCAGTAAAATAGGTGGGTGGCCACCAACATCCACCTAGATTACGAGAATAAGAGGAAACTTTCTAAATTGAAGAATTCCTTACAGTGAATAACCAATTTCATATCAATCTGTCTTTTATGAGAAAAATATTATGATAACAATTCAAAATAACAAAATCATTTAGAACTTTGAAATTATAAATGTGTTACATTCGACCATTAAATGATAAAACATGGATTCACATGGGCTTTGGTACACATCAGCATATCGGAGGATTTTATTGGAGAAATCTTATGGTTGTATCATTGAAACTTGAGATATTTTCATTCTCTGATATGCTTTTATTATGAGAGTGTAATGACTAGAAATATAGGCGGGAAGTCATATTATAGGTCCTATATTGGAGATTTGATTTCGGGAGTGTGGAAGGGTAACAACTGATTGGAAGTCCTGATATGAAAGTTTCCAAATGGATAGCATGAATTTTATGAAATATCAGAGGATTGGGAATATTGGAGATCGATGATCAAGGTATTAGAGATGTGTGGATATCGCAGTATCGATGAAGTCATCTATCAAAGGATGAGCAGGAAGGGATATTGGAGAACGTTGGAACGGGATATCAAAGATTGGAAATATGAGGTTCACATTGAGAACTTTGATATTTAGAAGCTCTGATAATGCTACGTGGCAATCCTGTGTGGGCAGGCCTTTACTATTATATTCACAAAGAAGAAATTTAGCACTTTTTAGGATTAAAACATTCGACAGCTTCAATCGGGGAAGGTTTAATCACAACTTATCTTAAGGGGAAATGTTACAATATTTCAATAAATTTCTTCTGATAATAGATTTTAAATGAAAGCCAATGGGTATCTTATTTATGAATATGTCGTATGGGCCTAAGCTCCGATATGAAGGTTCTGATAAGGGAGATTTCTCATTTAGCCAAAACTTTTTGGAAAAAATAAAACTAATATTGTCTTATTTTATTAAAACTTAAGGGATTTTATCCTAAATTTAAAGGGTCCCCATTATTTATTAGTTATACTATTAATCATAATGGGGGGGTTGTTGAGTAGTACAACAATTGATGACATATTGGATGAAATAGTTATCTCTGTTAAAAATACATGAAGCTTTAAACTATTAAACAAAAATACTTAGAAAGGTAAAAATACTTGAAGTTTTGATTGATAAAGGTTGACTCTAAATAAAATAGCTCATCATTTTTTGAATCATCTCATAACGTGTTTATTGATGAAAATATTTATTACCCTTGTTGGTCATTTAATCAGTTATAAAGATAAAGTTAAGAACTATGGAAGATTAGCCTTTAATATAGATCTATTTGTCACTGGTAGAGCCAATGCTACTAGCAAGCATCTATAGACTCAACAGGGTTACCATGTAACCAAAGATATACAGGTATCCCATCCACTTATAGTAATATTCTTAGAGGTATTTAATCTTTTCTTTTAGATTTTTTATTTTAAGTTTAATTGAATGCCATTGTCCTGGCTTGGTAACCAGATCATGACAATGCCATTTACAGGTTATAATGATATTGAACAAGTTGACTCATGACGAGATCTCTTGTCTTATGGTTATATAACCATAAGACATTATCCTGGTTGGTGACTAGTGTTGATAATGTCAATATCACTGGTTCCCATGATCATGGTAAGTCGGCTCATGTTGAGACCTCTTATCTTTCAAGTTTTATATATTTTTGAATTACACTCTAAAAATTTTAAAATTAGTGGATGGGGAGGTATATTCACTCCTTAAGTGTAATGAATGACAATTGAAGTCAAAATATGCTAAAACTTCACAATAGCCTAAGAAAACTTTTTCCATGACCAATCATAGGATAACTAGAATTTATAAAGTTTTCAAGTTATGAAACATTTACAATTTAATGGATATAAAGATTTCAAAACTTTGTAATAAATGCAATACTAAACTTCAATGTTATAATTTTATTTTTGAGATGTCTCCTTTAATCAGCCAAATTTCATGTAAATAATGAGCGACCCCAATGTGAAGACAAAAGTGTATTACCTAACATTACCAGGGCTAAAGACAATGGTATATACATGTGATTATTTACATATTTATGGAAGGATATGTATCCTTAAGAAAAATATTTGTTTAAAACTAGCCCATTAATGGGAAGAGCATCCCTCTTTCCCTGTACATATTGTAGGATAAAGGTTTATGGTCTTAGTTTTTAAATGATTTGAAATGGTCCTAGCCATAATTTATAGAATTTTGTGTGTCTTCCTTTCTCTTTGTGGGCTTTGTCCCATTTCCGAACTAGATTTTCCAACTTCAAAAAATTTGTTGTCAACTGAACTTGCATCAAATGAAGATTTAACCAATTGTTGATGATGGGCATGGACTTGTCTAGCTTTATCTCTTTCTTCCTCTAGCTTAAGAATTTGGGAAATTCTTAATTGTAAATAAGAAGAAGGTTTTTATTTAATGGATTGCACTAGGGCTAGTGAAGGGATAACTATATTAGGAGGTATAATAGCTTCTTTTCCATACACTAATTGAAAAGGTGAAGTGCATATAGAGACCTTCTGAGTGATTATGTCAGCCCATAAATAAAAAACTAGAACCTTGGGTCAATTTCTTTGATTTTGGTCTATCGTTCATTTGATTATTCTAATGATGTTTTTTATTAGTAGACTATGTTAAGATGTTTCCTTATGGATAATAATTTGCAGAATAATTAAGTTGAAAACCTATTTTAAGAGTAAATTCAGTAATAGTATTTCTTGAAAAATAACATGCATTATAAAAAATAAGGGCGTAAGGAAGACCAAACCTAGTAACAATAAATGGATCGATAAATTCAATAAGGTTCTCAGAATTGGCCATCTTCAGGGTTATTTCTTCCACCTATTTGGTTAAATAATCCGTAGCATTCAAGATGTATTTGTGTTGCTTGGAAAAGTTAGGAACAATCTCATCCATTATGTCTAGTTCCCATTGTTCAAAGGGTTTCTCAAAGTTAATTGGCTACAAAGGTAAGGGTGGTTTCTTTTGTCTTCCTGAAGTAGTCTGACAGACTTTACATTTTCTGACATACGCATGAGTGTCCCTGAATAAAGTTGGCCAATAGTATCTAACATGCAGAATCTTATGAGCAGTGGTGTCTCCACCATAGTGTCTGCTAGTTGGTCCTTCATGTAGCTCCTGCAAGACCTTTTCTTCTTCATACTTTTCCAGACATTGTAACAAAAAAAAAAATCATAATTTATTTTAAATAAGACATCATTGAATAGTTGATATTGATTAGCTTTAAGTCTACGAGCTCTTTTCTTTTTGTAATTGAGTTACAATGGAGCATAACCATTTTTGAAGTAAAAAATAAGATCAACATATTGGGATTCAGTGTCAATGGGAGATACCTATGTGATTTTAACATTATTACTTGAATCTTCATTAGCCAAAGTGTCATAAGATATAGTAATCAATTTGGAAAAAACTTGACCCCTAACTATTTTAGTCAGTTTAATATCTAGGTCGTATTCTTGCAGGGTAGTAACCCTATTTTCTCTTTTCTCTCCTATTTTTTCTGGATAAGAAATTGTCTACCTACAGGGAAAGGAACAATTAATTTTGTATGTGTTTTCAGGAGGAAAGGCCTAAAATGCTTTATGGACTTAAAGACTGCAAAGACTTTCTTCATGTTGGACACCTAATCCTGTAAGGGTTGGTGTGGAAGTTGAATAACCAAAGGGAGTCCAAGGGACCACTTGGAATATGAAACCAAGGGTCACTCCTATGTATTATAAATGTATATCATGTCAATAATAGATGTACTACTCTCATGGCTTATGTGTTTAATATGGTATCAGAGAAGGTGATATCCTACCTTGCTCATATCTGAGTTACTGGTTTTGTGGCCTCTTTGTGCATGTCACCCCAGTCATATTGGCTCTATCCTATATTGACATAACTTGAGCATTCTAATTGTGCATCATGCCTGTCCATTGGGATTCTAATGCTCCACAAAATTTGCCTCATGTCAGAAACCCTTTTCTTTACTGGGCCTTTGACCAAACACTCCTCTAATTTGGTCTCTGTCAGAGATCCATCTTCTCATTTCTAGGCGTTCTCTACAACTGCTAGTGCTCTTCCTCTACAATGTACTCTATCTCTTTATTTTCTGGGTACAATGGTTCATTTTCGGGCTCCATTCAAGCCTTGCATTGGAATTCTTGTTTGGAACATTTATAAAACGAGAATTGAGGGTGCATTATAATCGCGCTGTCATAGTCAGGGCCTCGTTAGAACTATTACAGTGTGCATTATAGTGTCATAAAATGATGCTCTCTAATAGTCATGGCCTCGTCGGGTCAGAAATGTTGCAGTGTGCGTTATAATATAAAAAAAAAATGGCCAAAGTTGTTGCTATTCAAAGTTGTTGTTATTCTGTCTTATGCATAGCAATTCCCTATCATCAGAGCTGGTGCCTTATGTGTTTAGTGTAAAAGTTGGAGAAAGAGAGGCATTTTAAGAGAATGAAAATCTCTTAGGTTCACACTAAGTATAATGATTGAATTTTTGGAAGTGTGTGTTGAAGAGAGATGGTGCGATGTTTCTTTGATAGTAATGGCCTCACATCTTATGGTGCGGTCTTTTGAGTATATTTCATCTCCTACAAATTGGTGCATATGCTAGCCGATCTCTCTCTCATATTTCGCTCCCGATTTGACTGTTCCCATCTCCCATTCCAAATGTTGCCTCTCCTCCAGCGCTCCTCTTCACCACGTCAAATGGCCATCACCATTTTGCAGTTACTGTTACTCCGCCTGCAGGTTTAAGGTGTTGACAAACTTGTTAATGCATGAACAAGGTCACCTAAGTCTCAGCCTTCCTTCCTCCTATGCACTGTGGCAACGCTCAAACACATTCCTCCGTCATCAAAAAAGTAGAGCACTGGAGTAGCCTAGCAGATAGAGCATTGGAGTGGCATGGGAAAGGCGACATAGTTTCCGTAGCCAAGCACTCATACCACCACTCGGTCTGTTGAACTGTTTGCAATATAATGTTGTGGTATTTCATTATAACGTTTTTTGGTATTCCAGTTTCGATGTAGCGTTTGTGTGTTTGGTTTACGTTTAATACCTCCACGGTATAACGTATTCTGTTGACATATGGTATGTTCTATTCTTATAAAAATTTAATTTTTTTTCTTATTATATTCCACAAATTAGCAATCACATGTACATAAAGTAAAGTGCAGATAGAACATTAAACGATTGACAAAAAACAAGCCAAGACAAGAGACACAGGATGAGGCGGCTAGCCAGGGACAAACCCCACAATGTGCAGGGAAACCCTTTGATCAAACCTTCTTTTATCTTCAATAATTCAATAGAGAGAAATAGTACAATAAATCTGATTTATATCAGCAGTAGCAAACCCTAGATCAGCAGCATCAGCATTAGCGGCTTCA